>VDFB02323974.1:0-94024 GCA_007258455.2 Sequoia sempervirens | reverse complement strand
TTAATGGTCGTCCCTTCATTATTACTGGATATCTAATAAATCACACATTATTACAGTGTAAGCTCTTTTTTTTTGTTTCAGATTGTTTTGTTTAGCATCACCAATATTCTCCACAAGAATATTGTGTTGGTTTAAAATGAAGGAAATGTTTCACATCTTTGGGAACAATTTCTCTTGCAACAATCTTGGAGATGAATTTATATGTAGTGTGTCAATCAGAGCATAGTTGAAGGTTCTTAACAATCCTAGTAGTTGCACTAGGGGCCATGGGTAACAATCTAGAGAAAATTGCTAACTTTTCACTATGGTGGCAGATAAATAACCCTTTTTATGTCTTCTTCACAACATTAAGTAAATGCCTTGAATTTGGAAAAATACCCTACTACCTACGTCTACTAAACCAATATCTTCAACTTTGCATAGATCAAGTGTTCTTAATGTGATATTACTTATACACAAAAAGTATTTACCATTTTATGGCCTTCAATCCTTATTTATTTTCAATACAAATATAACTTCTAGAAATTATCATCTAATCCAGAGGTTATTCTTTTCGATATCTATTAATTCGTATTTTTATTTCCAATTCAAAATCTCTCCATCTTAAACCGATTTAATGAATCAAAGTAATAAGTGTATATATGTGTATAGGTATATGCTAGAATTCTTCTATAAGTTATTTAATTCATGTTAGAGTAAATGTTTTAATTTAATCATGTTGATTAAATTACCTTTATTCCTCTCTTAAGATTTCACTTTAGTTTGCATTTTGTGACATTTAATAATTATATTAATTATTAAATGTCTACCTATTAGGGTTTCTTTTAGGGCTGCACATCCCTTTGGCAAGGATTCATCATTGTAATTTATCTCTCTCTCTTAGATGAATACATTTTTCAAATTACACCCTGCTTGCTCAGTCTCCATCCTTCTTTCTAAGACATGTGCTATTTGCATGTGTGATCTTCTGGTTCCGTGAAGGATTTCTCAACTTCACATGGCATCGAGCCTGATTTGTAACCCTCTCGATTTTTGAGAAAACGTGCAGGGGTTCGCTCGATTCCCTCAAGGGTACTATGCCTGAGATCATTCATGTGTATTTGGATCAAATCGGGCCTCACCATTGGATTCAGAGCGCTGGAAAAAGTTAGGATTGGCTTTTGTTTTGTAGATTTTGGCCATCATTTGCTAGATCTGTGAGGGGTTCAAGCTCGAAGATTTTTTGCAAGCTCTGGGGGTAGCCGAATTTTTCTATAGCTTGAGTAAAATGAGGCCGCCATTATGTCATAGTGGCCAAAAACCCTAAGATCAGCTCTTCTTTGTTTCAATAATTCTCGAAGTTGAGGTCTTAAAGCAATTTTTTTTCTCAATGTAATGGCCTCCCCTCATGTAAAGACGCACCCCGAGGTTCAAAAATTGAAAAAAAACTAAAAAAACACATGTTTTTTGAAAACTGTGCTACGCCTCTAGTTAGAATGAAGCCCGCCACCCGGCGGCCACCGGGCGGCCACCAGCCCGCCACCGCCGCCGGTGCCCTCCGCCCAAGCGCCACTGAGCCGCTCAGCGCCCGCGGGCACCCAACACGGAGGTCGGGGTCACATGGGGGACCAGGGGCTATGCGCCCAGCCCCCGCCCAGCCGTCCAGCCCCCTATGTATACTTCGACAGTCGTATGGGCGACCAGGGGCTCCGCCCCAGCCCCCAGCCGCCAGCCCCCTGGTCCTGCATGCGACCAGGGGCCCTGTTATTTAGCCCCTGAGGGCTTTGGGGACCTAGTTGGTCTTTTTGGAGCTGTTTTACGAAATCGGGTGTAACTTGGGCACTTTTTCTCCGTTTTCAAATGGAAATAGTCGTTGGAAAGCTGGTTCTGAGCCCAATCTAATTGATGGAGGTCTTTTTTTTCTGATTTTGCCGTTTTGCAGCCTTTTTCGCCAGTCAAAGTCAGAACTTGTGTTTTGCACTCCCGGAGCCATATCTTTTGCATACGGACTCCGTTTTTCACAAACGAATAGGCGTTGGAAAGGTGTTTCTGTGAAATTTCGATATCTGTAATTTATTTTTCCAGAATCTGCTCCAGGTACTTTTTATTCAGTATTTTGTGTTTTCACACATCTGTCAGTTACTTGGACGTTTCAGCACTTGGAAATGATTTGTTTGCATGGGATGGCTTTATTTGATCTGGTTTATCAGTATTGAGGTTAGTTAGTATCAGATTGTTTTAAATTTGAAGAGTTATCATGGGTTTTTCTACTCACCCTTCAGTTGTACTTCTAGAACGGGGTAATTATGAGTCATGGGCAAAGGGTATACTTACACATTGTAGGTGGCTTAATATTTTGCCTTATTTGTATGATCTCATACTTGCACCAGCAACTTCAGAGGGAAAACTAGCTTGGGATATCATTAGAAATCACATAGTAGGAGTTATTTTGTCTAGTGTTGATTCTGACACTGTGTGGGCTATATCGGGCATTGATTGTCCTCACTCACTTTGGGCACGTCTTTGGGAGATCTATGGAGACCCCAATCTTTCTCCATTCCCAGAGGATCCTGCTTCAGATTGTCTTGTACCCATTGGTTGGAGAGAGAACACACCCTTTGATCATGATACTTTAAAGGAACTTCAATATTTAGACACCCTTATATATTCTGATGAATTAGAGGATTGTCTCATAGTTCCTACTCTTTAGACTGAGATTATACTTGTATCAGTATCTTCTCCTGTTGTTCTTGATTAGTTTGATATTGCCTCTTCTTTGGCTCCTATTGATTCAGCTAAGTAGGCATCATACATCTTTCAGACATGGCTACTTGGGATTCTTATCTTGCAGGCATTTGGTCTTTGTTTGTAGAGTCCTATATTGCTGATTTGAGGATTTCTTTGAGGATTTTCAGCCCTCTTTGTTGACAGCCATATTTCTGCTGTTAGCCCACCATCCTGCGTGTATTGTGAGGTTGCGTTTTGAGTCTCTGTTCAGTTTGGATTTGACATCTTTTGTTTCAGTTCAGACAGAGAGATTCTTCAGCATCCTATTATGGCACACATCTTGAGTCATCTTGGTTCTTCTCTTTTCACAGGGTTTCTTCGTCTTTGTCCTTTGGATCTGTTTCTTCCCAAGGGGAGGAATATTATTTGCCGCTTCAGGATCTCTTTCTGGATTCTACCTCGTGCATCTATATGTCGATAGAGTTTCTTCATTGTGGGTGGGTCTCTTTCTTTCTTTTTCTTCTATGGAGACCATTGTACATGTACTTATATGATAGAATCTGTCTATGGGGGGTCTTATGTTATCCACCTCCTATGCTTCTGTTATTAGTGCATTTATTTCTTTCATCTCTTTTTGGAGTAGAGTTTTTCCCATGAGGTTTCTATTTTCCACTTTACGGAGATTTGGTTGTAATTGGGTACTTGATCGTGCCTTGTTGTTGGGACCCAAGTTTACTTTCTGCATTGTAGTTACCTTGCTTTCTTGCACATGTTTTAACTGGACTTTGCTCATCTTATGGGTGTTAGAGAAGGTTTTAATTTAATCATGTTGATTAAATTACCTTTATTCCTCTCTTAAGATTTCACTTTAGTTTGTATTTTGTGACATTTAATAATTATATTAATTATAATGTCTACCTATTAGGGTTTCTTTTAGGGCTGTACATATCCTTTTATAAGGATTCATCATTGTAATTTATCTCTCTCTCGGATGAATACATTTTTCAGCTTTCAGAGCACCCTTGCTTGTTTGTCTCCATCTCTTCTTTCTGTGACAGGTTATTTGCATGCAGGTGATCTTCGGGGTCTGTGAAGTTGGCTTTCTCAACTTCTACAATTCATTTATTGTTGTTAACTTTTAATTAGACTTTTTATATTTATAAATTAAATATTAACTGTTGTTAGGGGAGTGGATAAGTAGGCATTAGAAAATTTGAGTATGGATCTCAATAAAATTGATTTTTAATGTTGTTCTAAACTAACATTAGAAGGACCATAGCATTTGATCTAATTCCACGTTTTATTCCACAATTTTTCCCCTTGTGAATCTAAAACTTCATAACTAAACCTTAACATTGCCTCCTTTCAAAACTTGAAGAAATGGTTTGGCGAAGAAGATAGAATCATGGGGTGAGGTCCTATAATGTATTGTTGAAGATCTGTGACTTCCTTTCCCCATAAATTCTCGCCATATTTGGGCCTTGTTATACACCATTCTCATAGATTTCGTGGTAGATTTACATCACCAGGTATGGCTCCGAGCCCACCCGCGCCATTCTACACCATTCTTGGGGTCTCCATGCATAACCTACCATTTAATAAGTCACCAATTATTCACTGCAGCTAATAAATGCCAAGTAACCTTAAGATGACTCTCACTTGGATGCAAGGCACATGCAAGGCAAATGAAATTTGGCTGTCTCTTTCAAGTCTATGTGGCAAACAAGAAGGAGGTCAAAGGCTCAACATCCACCCATTCGTTTAAGGTCTATATATTTCAATCACAATCTTCTTTCGTTATTGTTGTTTTCCATTCATTTATTCTATGTATAATCAGTGACCTGTAGATTGAATTTGTGTGTATATTGGGGCATTTGAAAGCTTCTTCCAATATGATTTGATTGATGTGCGTAGAACACATTTTCTTTGAGTTTAACACTTTAATCTATTCAATCTGATATTCACGTGATTCAACTTTACAATTATGTGGCAATTTGATTTGGCTTGTTAAATTTATATCATTTGTTCTATTCGACATTCTTGTGTATATATAATTAAATGCTGGCTGTATATACCCTGGGCCTTTAGTGCTCAACAAAATTGTTATTTGGTCTTTTCTTGAATTTAAATTCTCTCTGATGAAATAATTACTTTTAATTTCAAAAAAACTAATGGGAATTTTTTCTCTGTAGAGATTACTGTGATTTTGAAAATGAATTTGTTTACTCTCTTCTTCAACATAAACCCTAGCAGTCTTCAAGTTTTTAAAGACTTCAAGTTTATAGTGCCTTTACTAGAGAGTTTGAATATTTTTGCAACCAAGTAATCTTGGGTTAATAAATAAATAATATCAATATTCAAAATCTACCTTTGGACATCATTTCTTTTAAATAATAAACTCTTGTATGTTTTCTTTATTGCAAGTAATATATATTATGCATTGTTGAGTAGCTAAAATGTTATTGATTTCCCTCTGTTTATTTTATTTTTGTTTTAACGACATCGACATCATCAACGGCTTCAGTATATTCAACTTCTTATGGTAATTTTGTTCATGTACATTGGGAATTTTTTTTTCTAATAATAGCAATACTATAAATTAATACGTGTAGAAATCATTATACAACTCAAAAAAAAATTAGTGCTTAAAATATGTCTAATTTTCCTCTTACATAATTATGCATTTCATCTCTTTACTTAAGCTACAATTTTTTTGCCATAATTTGATGCCTAATCAACACATCTAACCATTCCATTGCTTTTGTTCTATAGGTCTTGAAGACAAATGACATATATCATAGAACCTCATCCTCAACCACCAACAATTGTATTAAACATAACCAATCTCTTGAGTTAGTGATTTTCATGTGTCATAAAATAGTTTTTATATTATAAAATTATTTTCCCGCAATTTGCAGTTTTCCATTATGTTACATTCGGTTACAAGGTTTATCATTAACTAGCAACAACTATATTTAATCCAATCGACCTTTTAATTTACATGTCTTCTTTCATTGTTCAAAAAATATTATGTTCTGAAACCATTTAGCATAGTACACCGATTTAAATAAAGTTCCATTTGTTCATATTCAAATCTTCTCACATCCCATCATCAATTGACTTTTGCTATAAATAGTTAGTCTTAAGAAAAGTGATTTACATTTTCTTACGATTTTTTCCCCTGCCCTTCAATATATTGCCAGAGTATATCTTGCTATCAGCGTAACCATTGCACCTCGTTGAGGTGCAAGCGCTAGTTTATATTCTATTTTTTATTTTTACTAAAAGTAGGTTATCAACACAAAATATTAGGTTCATTACCATGCCAAGAAAAAATACTAAAACTTATTTAAAAAAATTGAAAAAAATATGATGCACCAGATAAAATAATCTATTTCAAGATGGTATAATTTTTTTTCCATTTTAGATAAATATTTAATATGAAAGTTGACGTCCCATGGAAACAACTATTTTTTGATTCATGCACATTTTTATATTTATTTAAAAATTATATTTATCAAAATTGGAAAAAATGTATACATGCACTAAAGTTTCAAGTTATAAATACACATAAAAATTTTGAAAGAAAAAAAAAAAAATTACTATAAAAAGTTTGACGTTTTCATGCAACTTCATTTTTCAGCATTTTATCAAAAACTAAATTATAGTGTTAATTTATTAAAAACTAGTTTATATATATATATATATATATATAAAAATAAAAATAAAAAATAAAAACATAAAATATACTAAAAAATACATAATTTACTAGTTTACACGATTTCAAAATTCAAAACATATATGTCACTTTTTAGTGATTCAAGTTTAAAAGTTAGATCAATGTTGGCCATCTCCTTTATAAAGTGTGACACTACTTTGTGCTTTTACCGTTCCACAAAATTTGATAGGTTCTATAAGGACCATGGGATTGAGAAACAAAAGATAACTCCCCACAAAAAATGGAGTTGCAAAGAGGATGAATAGAATGTTGATGGAGAGGGCTAGGAGTATGTTGAGTGGTGTTGACCTTGAACGAAAGTTCTAGGTTGAAGCTATAGGCACTGCATGTTATTTGATCAACGAATCTCCTACTTTGGCACTTGTTGAAAATACACCCATTGGCCATGGTTTGGAAAGAAGCCCTCGATGTGACATTTCAGAGTCTTTGGTTGTGAGGCATATGTTCATGTGCCTAGTGTGAATAAATCCAAGTTGGAGAACAAGGTAGTGAAGTGTATCTTCATCAGCTATGGTGTCAGTGTGAAAGGATACAAGCTTTGGGATCTAGTTGAAAATAAGGTACTTTATAGTAGAAGTGTGATCTTTCATGAGCTGAAACCTTCCACAATTAATCTACAGCCAGAGAAGGAAGAGAAGGAGGTAGTTCAGATTTGACCTACTCCTGAGAGAGATGAACTATGCACTCTTGGTGGACATGATGGTGAGGAGAAATCTAGTAGATCTAAAGGATTTGAAGAAGAGCAAGAACCTCAACCTCAATAGTCAATGAGGTCTACATGTGAAAGGCAACAACTCGATAGAGTTGGATATTCTATGTTAGTTTCTAGTTGCATATTTGCTTTGATTGCTAACACTGACGAGCCTAGGACTGTTAGAGAGGCTCTGTGTAAGCATGATGCAGATTCTTGGATGGAATCCATGAATGAAGAGATGGTTGCATTGAAAAATAATGCTACATGGGATCTAGTACCTTTTCCTGAAGGATGAAAACTCATTGGTTGTAAATGGATTTTCAAGAATAAAATGGGTCCTAATGGTAGTGTTGAGAAGCATAAGGAAAGGTTGGTTGTGAAGGGACATTCCTAGGTGGAGGGAATAGATTATGGGGATATTTTCTCCCCTATTGCCAAGCTAACATCCATTTGATTCTTGTTATCACTTGCAACAACTTATGACTTAGAAGTCAAGCAAATGGATGTGAAGACAACTTTCCTTCATGGTGATTTGGAGGAAATTTATATGCCACAACAAGAGAATTTCATTATGAAGGTAAATAAAATATGGTGTGTAAGTTGAGAAAATATTTGTATGGTATGAAATGATCTCCTAGGATGTGGTACCAGAAGTTTGACACCTATGTATTGTCCTTGGGATTTTTGAGATCCAAATTTGACCATTGTCTCTATTACAAGACTAATAATGGTCACATTCTCATTATTGTCATGTATGTGGTGTTGAACACACTATAGTGCTAAGAGAAGGGGGTGAATCAACATACATTAAGACTTAACAATTCAATTTGTAGATTAAACATCACATCATAATTAGCTAAAAGAAGATCATAAATAAAAAAATGCACAACACAAGGACACCAATATTTTTACGTGGAAAACCCAGTGATGGAAAAACCACAGTGAGAGTTAACTCACAATATATGAAGCTCACTACTTACAAAAATTACAATGTAGTTTAAGGGTCACTCCCTAAGGACTTGTAGACTAAGGTGCACAACCTTAGGGAAAGATACAAGGACCTGTTGAGACTCACTATATCAAAGCAGGATACATGAAAATTATAATGATAAATATGAACATGAATTGCTTGTGAAAGAAGCATCCAATATATGTTGATGTTGCAGTTCCTTTATTGCATAATTATTCTATCATACAAATGTCACACACTTCATCTTCAACATACTACTGAAATTCAATTCACTACTCACTTGTGCCATTACAAAATATTTTTATCTTCTATAAATATACTCTACAACAACTCAAAACCTTCATTAGGTCATCTCCAAGATGACCATTAGAAGAAATGCATGATATCACCAGTTCGGCTCCAAACATACACAATATGAAGATAAAATGGGTTGCAAATCAACACATGGCATGTATCAAGACCAAAAGTCATATCAACACATCCTCCAAAGAAAGATAAATTAATCAATACAAACTGCAAATGAAGGAAACAATCTTGTCGGCCCAAACAATGACAACACCACCAAAACGCCAACTGTTCAACTTTTCACCACTAGGGAGAGACCAAAGACTTTATGACGACCAAGATGAGAATGATGTAGACTATGAAAAAAATATCTTCAACCTTCTCCTGAAGTAATTGATCATCAAATGCTAATGTAAGAATAGAAACATATTGCTTACGAGAATAGAGTATTCTGAGTAGATTGTAACACTTTAAAATATAAGATGTTGCATTGATGTACACCACAACATTTGAGACCTGCAAGGATGAACCCATACAATTTTTTGATCATATTCCTAAGTTTGCAAAACCACAACTATCTCACTGGAGGAATGAACAACATTCCAATAGGCCTTCATCAACACTATCACTTATAACATTCATTGCAGAAGCTAGAATGGATTGAATTCTTGAATTTAACACCTTCACATCTTGACCATCTTAACTTCTAAACCAAAAGACTAAATTTTTATTTTGTTGGAAGGTTATCTATATGTTGTAGTTGATGTCACCATGTTGGTATCTTGGTCTGATACTCTAAATTGGTGTGTATAACTGACTTATCTTCTCCGGTGGTAGATCCAGTATTTTTGGTGCACTCTTTGACATTCTATTTTGTAGTTGATAGTTTCTAATTGTGGTTTTGGGAAATTTCTTATGAATGTTAAAGGCATGCACAATCAAGTTATTTCATGCTTTGGTTCTTGTACAATGAAGTGACATTATTCTATTGTTTGCATTGAAGACTATTCCTGATGATCTTGTTAAGTTAATTTTGATATGATATTAAAACTTATGTGTGATCTATTTCTTGGTCCAAGCTGACATAATGTAACGTGCTAAAGGTTAAATTGCATTTTGAAAATATCTTTGATCTATTGGGCCAACAAGTTGATATCTCTTATAAATGAAAATTGCATCTAATTAGGCCAGCCTAATTGGTGCTTGCAATGAAGATCAAATATAAATATATGGAAAACAATTTTTGAAAGTGTGTGGGTGTGAGGGTAGTAGAGAAGAGATATAAGAAATAGTGAGCGAGTAATGAATGTGAAGGAGTGATCAATAAGGCAGTAGTTGATGTGAAAGTGAGCGAAGAATGAAGGGTGTAAAGTCTGAATACTGAGCATCTACGAAACTATATCAACACATGATAGGTGCATCTTTCCAGTTCATTTTTGGTTCTAAAGCCTTAATTCTATTTTACATAATCTTGTGTAGGTAGTGAGCCTCCTTGTTGGACAATGAGTCCTTTTTGTAGGTAGTGAGCCTTTGTACTTGGACAGTGAGTCCTTCTTTTTGGCAGTGAGCTTGTTTGAAAATACTATATAGTGTGAGTTAACCTTCACTGTGGTTTTTCCCTTATTAGGTTTTCCATGTAAAAATATGGTGTTCTTTGTGTTGATTTACTTTCTGTCATTTGTGTTTCATGCTCATATTTAATAAAAAAATAGTGTGGTTGAGGAATTAATAAGTGATAAAGTTTTAAGTTTGAATTTGTATGACAACTGATTCACCCCCCTCTCAGTTGTCTTGTGCCTATTTAACAATTGGTATCAGAGCATTGGTTCCTTGGTGAAGAGCTTAACAAATTGAGGAGGATCCTGAAGGCTGGTTGAATGGATGATAAAAGAGAGCTCTGAACTTCTCTTGAAGATATTGATAAAGTGGAAAGAGAAAACATAGATCTGAAAGAGAATCTTGATGAAGCAAATGAATGTGTTCGGAAACTAAAGGAATAGTTAAAGAAATTTAAGGAAAGACACAGAGAAGTGAAAAGTTGAAACAAGAGATAATTGAACTGAAAGTGACAGTAGAAGAAGAGAATAGGATTGAAGAATGTCTTAATATAATGGTGCAAAATAAGTCTGATGAATGTTCTAGACTCGAGCATGAGATAGTAAACTTGAGAGTGGAACTAGAGAAGGCTAAACTCTATGAAAATAATTTCAGATCTAGCTCCGGTAAACTTGAAGAACTTCTTGTAGGAAAAAAACCATGTAAAGAAAAATGTGGCTTGGGAGTTGATACAAGTGAAAGTTCTAAAGATGTGAAGAAGAATCAAGGCAAGAGGAAGTAGAGAAGGAATTTTGCAAGAAGACTAGCTGTGAGACAACCTAATGCACAAAGCTACCCCTCTTTCGATTGTGTTTTTTTTAACTCTAACAAATATGGTCATAGAGTAGGGTATGTGCAAGATCATCATAGAAAAAATAGGCCCTTAAGTGGCGATGAAAATTTAGAAAAATATGAATTAAGCAACTTGATGTAAATTTTTGAATAAGTTATCTATATTATTTCAAAAATATGTAAGAATAGAATATGTAGAAAATTGAATGTAGTTTCTAAATGAGTAGGTTTATTTAAAAAAATGAAATCTATTTGGTGAAAATTTGAAATTTCAATGCAGTAGTACTTAAATTTCAGGGAAAAAATAAGAAGTGGGTGTCTATCTAACCACCCTAACCACAATAAAATTATAATATTTTTTTATAAGATTTTATATATAAGTAGAGGACTCATGTCCTGATGTGATGCATATTTTTTTGTAATTTTTTTTCAAGTAAATAGTTAATTATGAATTTTTTATTACAACTTTTAAAAAATATAAAATTTGTATGTTTGACCACCTTAACTTGGTCAAACTTCATGAAGTTCATTTTTTTTTAATCGTTTAGTATGTGAAGCATAAAATGTGATGCATGTTTCAGATTAAAAAACTGTGATACTAATTGAAAGCTATAAATGCTTTTCAATCAACCTATCAATTAGGACTTTAGTTGTAATTTGAAAATGGAAAATGAATAATAATTATTTATTAAATACAAAGTAAAGCATAATTTATATTGGTGGAAAGCTGAGATTATCCTTTAAAAACCCTTTTCGTTTCATCAAATTTGGGTAAAAAAAAGTCATTAGCCACATACCTTACACATACCCATCATCTCACCACTTTTTGGCCCATCATGAGGGTAAAAGCAAGAAGTTGGGTACACGAAGAGGGGAAGTTTCGGCCAAAAAAAAATTCTTGCAAAAAATGCATATGCATTATTAAAAAAACGCATATGCATTATGCTTTGGGTACCCGAACCTAGAAAATGTGTATGCATTAAAAAACACGTATGTGTTATAACATGTACACGTTATATAACACATACACGTTTTATAACATGTAAAAATTGATTAAATTTTTAAAAAGAAATACTTTTTAGAAATGGGTACGTGTTTTAAAACACATGTGTTTTGTAACACAAAACGGGTACGCGTTTTAAAACGAGTACCCATTTCTAAAAAATATTTATTTTTTTAAATAATCAAGAAAATAAAGAACGCATATTTTGTAATGCGTACACATTTTTTAAAAACAAATATGCATTTTTAAAATTCAAAATTCTCAACCCACATGCTGCCTCAGTTTTAGGCTCGAGAAAGGCTTGGCAATCTGAGCCTTAGCCTTTGACCTGCAACTAAAAAACTAAGGCAGATTGAAGAAGAATGTCCAACTTTGGCAATATGTCTGATGGACTTTTTTTCTGAATCAATTTATAAAATTAAAACCCATTAGAGAACACGATGTCTACTTTCCAAATATATAATTTTTATTAATATTGGATTATTTTTTCTATTTTTAAATTAATTTCTAAACAAACTAGTCCTTAAACTTGAAATATCAAGCTTTTTTGTTTTTTAATAACTTTTTTTTGGTTAAGTTTCTTGTAAAAAAAATATATGGCATCAAACTTCAGACAATTCTCTACACAATGAAAATAAAAAGATTCAAAAAATGTTTAGTTTAGGTCCAATTATGTTGTCCGTACAAGTTGATTTTTAAAAATAACAATTAAGGCCAATAAAAAATTAATAAAATAAATTAATATTCAACCAAAAATTACAAAAAAAATTCCAGACCAAACTTCATGTTGTTAGCTCTCTTTTCCAAAAAGGAATTAGCAAAATACTTTTATTTGGGTCAAAAAGTGTTGTCCATACATGTGCTTGGTATGGTAAAAAAAAGGGACTTTTAAAAAGTGGTTTTTATAGATCCCTATCAAAATTTAATTTCTATAATCTGGGTATTTGAATAATTTACATATTTGGAAACTAGATTCAAAATGATAACTTTCATATTACTGACTTTTTCTAAGATTCATTGTGTAAGTTCCTCAAATTTTTAGTCCAAGTGTGACAAATTCTGAAAAACAACAAAAACACTTCAACTTTTTGAGCTTTTTTGTGTACCCAACTTCTTGCATTAGCGCATGATCCTACACATACCCAACAACTGAAGGTAGGAGCAGGATGAACTAATTTTTTGGTTTTCTTTCTGAAAAATGATTTGAATGGGAAGATTGGACATAAGACTATAGAATGCAGATCTCAAGTGAGAATGATTAGTCAGGTAATGAGGAACAAGTTTAATGAAGGAATAATGAATCAATTCTTTAATGGATACTGCTATACCTATAATAAATTTGGACACATAACAAATCAGTGTAGATTGAGGAATAATGGAGGAAAAATTAACCAGAAAAGTATTGTTTGCTATAATTGCAACAAACCTGGACATGTATCAAAATTTTGCAAGAGTAAGAAAGGAAAAAAGTCTGCTCTGGAAGAGAAGAGTGAACCGGTAAAGAAGATTGACAAGGAAGAGATGAAGCAAGAAATGGATAAGATATGGAAAATAAAGAAGAAACATTTGAGAATCCTGATGTGTTTGTGTCCTCATCTAGTATAGATGACTTATTCAGAATTTAGACCTAGCATGGTCTTAGGGGGAGCATTATCAAAAGATTATAAAAACCCCCTAGAAGAATGGCGTGTCAGAGGCTGGCATGTGGTTGGAATGTGAAAAAAGGTTATTCAGAGGTTTTGGAAAAAGAAATGGAGGAAAATATGTTGGCATGAGGATTTGTGAATCGAATAAGGCCTTTCTATGATAAGAAGACTACTTTTAACAACTTTTTGGTGTCTTGCATTTAATGTGTTTTAAGGTAAGTTTGATGGTGTATAAGATGAAGTTTTCAAGAATTTTTTGGTTAAATCATGCTTTTGAAGAGCTTGAATAGAAGCCTGGAGTGATCTTGGAGTGATTTTGAAGCATTTTTGAAAGGATTTCGAAGAGATTATATAAGGTAATCTAGAAACCTTTTCTCTAATTTCAAAAGGAAAGAAGAAAATCGAAGAAGTTTCATTGAATTTTAAGAAAACATAGCTATGGACAATGGATTGTGTGGTGTTACCGCTTTGAAGTTGAAAATCATCGAATTAGAAGAATATGATCATAGGAAAATGAAAGGAATTGAACTAGGGTTGAGTGAAGTCAAATTACAGAACATGAAAACCCTAGGGATGGATTTATGGAGTGAATTTTTGTGGATTATAGATAAAGAGTTTATTTTTTTCTTGTTGAAAAATTTCAAGGATGACAGTATTATATTAGACAAAGCCTATTTGATCTTGAAAGAAGCAATTGAAACGATCACTGGATTATGCAGTGTTGGAGAGCTCCCTGGAAAGAAAATTGTGAAGTATAAAGATGTGGAGGAGTTGACTGGCATTAGTAGAGATCTTTGAGCTCTATTGATTGATACACTCGCTGATTCAGCCATTAGGTGTGTTGCGCATGGTATTTCATACAAAATTTATTTTAGAAACTGTGAAAGTTCAACTTTGGCTATTGCCGTACATATTGCCCACATGATGGTTAAGGAGAACAGACAGTTTGATCAATGTAGCTTGTTACTTGAGAATTTGCTTGAAAATGTTTGAATGTCATTAGTTGAGAATTATCCCTTTTGTTTCGGATCCTTGCTAGTGTGTTTGGTGTTTTACTTTCTGAATTCTCTACTGGGGAAAGATAATGTGATGTGGGAATATGGTATTCCTATTGGAAAGCAAATTTATAGACATCTACAGTCTTTGGAAGATAATGTAAACATGTGCAAATCATATTTCTCATCTTTGAAAGCAAACCCTTTCTCTGGTATATTTGCATCAAGTCAATTTGAAGTGGGCTCTTCTTATGGAAAAAGAGAATTGGAGGTTGTTATCAGTGATTCCCCTCCAGAATTGAAAAAGAGAAGAGATAACTGAAGATATCATTGACATTTCAGATGAGAAGGAGAAAGAATCTCTGACTGGAACTGAATTCCCTGATCCTAATGACATCTAGTGTATGATAGTTGAAGGAAAAATGAAGAAGATTGGTGAACTATGGAATGCTGCCTCATCTATTGACAAATTGAAAATTGATGATGCTCTGGTAGATTATCTACTTTGAAAAAGTGTTGAAGTATCTACTGTTTCTAATTGCTTGCTAGAAAATTTGATTGAGATTGTTGAAGAAAGGATGTTGCTTGAAGGTCTGGAAGGACGTAAGATGGGAATCTTGGTTGAAAGGAGATGTGAAAAATCTAAGTAGAGATTGTCTGGATTGATTGTGGAAACAAAGAAGTGTATTAAAGAAATTTCAGATGTTTACAAGTATTGTCTTTGGTGGCCTGTAGCTATAGATAATTTCAGAAGCATAATTGAAGCGATTGAAGCTAAAGTGAACAACATTGGAAATAATTTTGATATATTTGAAGATAAAGAAGGGAAGCAAAAAATAAGAGTTGGTGAACTACAAGTTGACCTAATCATTACAAAAAGCCAAAGAGATGATGTGATGAAGACCTTTTGGCTTCTTAAAGAAATTGCTGAAGTTTGGTTAGAGCATCTTTTCAGAATTCTTATTGATGCAGAAGATGTTGAGAAACAATGTTTCGTTACAGATTGGTCACCCTCTTTTACTCTGTTGGGTTTATTGGAAAGTACATGCAAAAGAATGGAGCCTGCTATATTGAATTGGAAGAAGTTGTTTCCAGTTCTCAAGGAAAGGTATAAGAAGGTATTTTAGGTGAAGAATATCATCTTCACTTAATTTTTGTATGCTTAAAAGTTTTGGATTGTTGGAAGTTTTCAAATTTTTTGGAAATATTTTGAAATTTTGATGTCACCATGTTTACACTCATTTTTGGAGCCCTTTTCCATTGATGTCAAAGGGGGAGAGAGTTGGAGATAATGGGAGAGAGTTGCAAAAATTTGAAATGGGGTAATCCCACAAAGCTGGTTTACAATTTCTGGGAGATTCTAATTTTTGCTGAAATCACATATTTTTAGAAAATATAATGATTTAAGCCTTTAAAAGTTTCATTTAAAGCATTCCAATTGAAGAGGGTTTGATCAAAATACCTTAGATCAAACCCCCTTGGATAGAACCCCGCTAGTTTTAAACCATACCTATAACGGAGTCTCCTTTACACCTATCAAAATGATGATAAAAAACTTTTGATTTACCTTTTGGGGATCAAATGAATTAATTTAAAATTTATTTTTGTAAGTATGTATTCCTTATTATAAGCTTCCAAAAAGTATAATTTTAAATAATTTTAATTTTATTATTATATTTATTTTTTATTTCTTGTGAATGTAGGTTTTTCACTGAAAATCAAATTCTCTGTTTTGCAAATGTGGAAAATAGAAGATTGTTAAAAAATATTTTTGAAAAATATCAGTGCACCAGATATTGAAGTACTTGATCCTTGAATTTTTTTTTTTTTTGATACATACACAAAAAGTTACGTGTTATACGGTTGTGCTATGTCTGAATTGTAATTGGTTTGACTTCGAAACTTGATTAAAGAAAAAAGGGTATGTGCAGGATCATGATGGGCCAAAAGTGGCAATATGATGGGTATCCGAATGACAATTTTTTTACCCAAAATTAATGAAATGAAAAGGGTTTTAAAGGAGATTCTCACTTTCCACCAATATAAATTATGCTTTACTTTGAATTTAATAAGTAATTATTATTCATTTTCTATTCAAATTATGACTAAAAGTCTTGATTGATAGGCTAATTGAAAACATCTATAGCTTTCAAATGGTATCACATTTTTTGAATCCAAAACATGCATCACATTCTATGTTTGTGCATACTATAGGATTAAAAAAAAAAAATTGAATTTCATGAAGTTTGACCAAGTTAAGGTGGTCGACATACATTTTTATATTTTTAAAAAATTGTAATAAATAATTCATAATTAATTATTTACTTAGAAAAAATACAAAAACATGCATCACATCGGGACATGAGTCCTCTACTTATATATAAAATATTATCATTTTATTGTGGTTAGGGTATAGACAGACACCTACTTCTTATTTTTCCCTGAAATTTAAGTACTACTACATTGAAATTTCAAATTTTCACCAAATAGATATATATATTTTTAAACAAACCTAGTAGTTTAGAAACTACATTCAATTTTCTACATATTCTATTGTTACATATTTTTGAAATAATATAGATAACTTATTCAAATTTTTATGTCAAGTTGCCTAACTCTGATTTTTCAGAATTTTTTGCCACTTAAGGGCCTATTTTTTCCATTATGATCCTACACATACCCAAAATATTCAATAAAAAACTATCTTACAAAGTGGAAGCACTAGATATTAGAGTTACAAATCTAAATTTGAAAGAATTAGAATTCTATCCTTCATGGAAAAAATTTTATGCGTTATACAGTGAGCATCACTTTTAAAAAATCATGTTTTCTAAAAAAACTAGTTTTTGAGGGAGATGGAAAAAGAAGTGCAATCTGATTCCAAAATTTTTGAAAAAAATATATTTAGAATTTACAGACAAAATTCCATGAAACTCTAGTTTGCATCATCTTCAAATTCCTCACGGTTTAGCTGCTATAGGTGCTTGAAAGTGAAGATTCAGTTAAATTTTTTTATTTCAGTGTCCAATTTGGCCAAAAATTGTAAACCACTATTGTGGGATCACCCAATGATAGGAGAAGGAGAGAGAATTTTCTTTACATGTTTCCATCAATGACAAAGGGGGAGATTGTTGGAAGGTTATCTATATGTTGTCATTGATGTCACCATGTTGGTAGCTTGGTCCGGTACTCTAAACCAGTGTGTATAACTAACTTATCTTCTCCAGTGGTAGATTTGGTATTTTTGGTGCACTCTTTGGTATTCTAGTCTACATTTCTCCGTAATTGATAGTTTCTAATTGTGGTTTTGGGAAATTGCTGTATGAATGTTAAAGGCATGCATGATCAGGTTATTTTGTGCTTGGGTGCTTTTACAATGAAGTGATATTATTCTGTTGGCTGCATTGAAGACTATTCCTGGCCAACTTGTTAAGTTAATTTTGATATGATATGAAAACTTATGTGCAATCTATTTCTTGGTCTGAGCTAACATAATGTAATGTGCTAAAGATTAAATTGCATTTTGAAAATATTTTTGATCTATTGGGACTACAAGTTGATATCTCTTATAAATGAAAATTGCATCTAATTAGGCTAACCTAATTGGTGCTTGCAATGAAGATCAGATATAAATATATGGCAAATAGTTTTTGAAACTGTGTGGGTGTGAAGGTAGTAGAGAAGAGATAGAATAAATAGCGAGCGAGTAATGAATGTGAAGGAGTGATCAGTAAGGCAACAATTGATGTGAAAGTGAGCGAAGAATGAAGGGTGTAAAGTCTAAATATTGAGCATCTCCAGAACTGTATAAACACATGAATGATGCATCTTTCTAGTTCATTTTTGGCTATAAAGCCTTATTATATTTTGTATAATCTTGTGTAGGAAGTGAGCCTCCTTGTTGGACAGTGAGTCCTTTTTGTAGGTAGTGAGCCTTTGTACTTGGACAGTGAGTCCTCCTTTTTGGCAGCGAGCCTATTTGAAAATACTATATAGTGTGAGTTAACCCTCACCATGGTTTTTCCCTTATTGGGTTTTCCACATAAAAATCTGGTGTTTTTTGAATTGATTTACTTTCTGTCATTTGTGTTTCATGCTCATATTTATAACAGAATAGTGTGGTTGAGGAATTGATAAGTGATAAAGTTTTAAGTTTGAATTTGTATGACAACTGATTCACCCCCCTTCTCAGTTGTCCTGTGCCTGTTTAATAGCTTTGTGGAGGGATGTGGACCCAAATACCATGACTATGTCTTAGATTATACACTGTGAATGCCTTAGCAAAACTTCAACAACATACCTCCATGTGTGGTACACGAAATAGGAATAATATCATTATAAACATATTTTAAGAACATGAGAACATGTGTACCTACCTCCACATCACACTTTTGACACTAGGTTGATCATCGTTCTTGCATATACTGCATTTCTAACTATATGAACAAATATCTATGCACTTCCACTATCTCTGAAGTATATACAAAATTTAACATACATTTAGCATACACATTTGACATCAATTCCAACACAACTTGAGTTGACATCATTGAAAAAAATTATTGCCAATAATCTCCCCCTTTGTCATTGATGACAACACTCATTTATCTACAAGTCTTCTCTCCCCCTTTGACATCAAGGGCAAAGGGCATAATATATTATACTTTTATCAACCCAAAAACTATATAAACTCCCCCTTACTGTATGATTTCTACAAGAAATGCTCCCCTTGAGATGGATATTCCCCAAAATTTATGCTATGTATAGAATATTTTTAACAAAAACTCAAAAAGATACTGCAGTCTTCTGCAAAACTATACAAAGACAAACTTGTTTTACCTACACCTTTGCAGTTTACTTAGAAGGTAGAATATTCTTGTGAATTACCTTAAGTTTCCTTAGATTTGTAACCCAATTTTCTTTTTTTGAGGTGAGAATATGGTTTTGACATTCAAATTGCATGTACAATCCCTTAGCCTCATCCACACTACTTGAACCTTTTATTTTCTGATCAATCTTCTCTATTTTAGAAAGAAACCCAAATAATGAAGAAAGTCTTAAGTTGACTACTTCCCTTATCTAGCCAAATTGTTTCTTTATCTTCTCTCTTTGGTCTTGAATCAATGTCAACTATAAGTGAATATTTTGTATTTAAGTTCTTATTGAACCATCCTTATCCTTTGACAAATCATGTCTTTGCTAGTTGAGTAACTTGTGATTCAATGGAATCAATCTGAACTTTAATGTTCTTGGTGGAGGTTGGCCGTTTAAAAAAAATGACAAAGTGTAGTGACTTCATCAACAATATTTTCAATTTTTATTGCAATTTATTGTGTGCACTAGCACACCAACCAGATACTTCAGCCATTCTCTTATCACTTAGCTTTCTCAAAGCCTCTTGCTCTACCTTTTTATCAATGTGTGAGGAACGATCCTTAAAATAATCCATCAACAACTTCAATTTATGTTCTATATGCAAGGAAGAATCCATGTTCACCTCAGGTAAACCTTCTTGGATGATCTTGATAGCATCATCAATCAATCCACTCTTCTTCATGTGTTCAAGTGTAGAATCTCCCTCCTTGAAAAAGCATACAAAATATCTCCACACTATAACTTGTGAAGGGGAGAAATGTTTGTCAAGTCAACTTTCCCTTTATGAGTAGGGATTTGGAGAAGTTGGGGTGTGACCACAAGTTGAAACTACATCTACATCCCTAGTAAATCATTGATAGAATCTGAAGATGAAGATCCCTGTTGAATATCCATAGAAGCATCTTGCTTCTCAACCTTCTTTTCTTTTACATCCTAAACATTCTCAAGATTATCCTCCATATTTTGTTCACCACTTCCTGAATTATCCAGAGGGGGAATATTATGTTCCTTACTAGAAATAGTGTTCCCCAGAGAAGAGATACCCACTTCACCTTGATCTTCTACACCTTGTGCACCATTATTCTCTAGAGAAGTAGTCTCCTCATTTTGCATATCTTCTTTTTCCTTTTCCTCTTCTTCTTCTCTTTCCATTTCCATACCAGAGAATTCTTGCATTTTGTGCACACCAGATACACCTTCTTCTTCTTGAAGTTAGAAGGGTCCTTGTAATTCTTACTGACCAGATATACTTTGCCAATTTTTAATTCTCAGAAGAGGTATATTTTTATTTTCTTGCTCATCAGGAGGCTCTTGTACACTTATTTCAACATTGGTATCATGTATTTATAGAGGTAATTTTGAATCAATAGTCACCTTAGCCTTCTTCATTTCTTCAAGAATTTTGGATGTCTTCTCTTTTATTTCTTTCTCCATCCTTTATATCTATTCTTTATCTTTAACCATTAGAGTGTTTATCCTTTCTTTGATTCCGAATTCTTGTTCCTAATACTAAGATAATTTGACCCTTTCTTCATGATAAATAGATATGCCAGCCTTCTCTAATGCTTGTTGCCTCATCTTATCTTCTTATACAACAACTTCATTCCTTTTGTTACTTAGTACATCTACCAGACTTTCTTGAAGTTGATCAATCATTTCATTTAGAGCCCTATTAAAGATGTTTATATACATAATTATTGCTTTTTCAATTGTGGTTTAATCAACATGGGACATCTCATCATAAAGAGCACCAACTTCTTTTATTGCATCATGTTGTACAATTGCATTGATAGTAGCCTCAAGTTGTAGAGGCACATGCTCAAGTGTTTCTATAGGAGCATTATTTTTTTTCTTTACTTGAACTTCCTTTTCTTCTTCTTCTCCCTTTAATGTTCTCTTCTTTCTTCTCTTCAATACATAATATTTCATTTCTTCTTCATCATCTTCCTCATCTTCATTCACATTCACTAGATTAATATTTCCCCTTTTTACCATGTATTTAAAGATCTTGGTTTCTTCCTATCTACAAACTTAGTTTTTGTTGGTACTTTAGTGGCAACCCTTCTTTTTCTAGGAGGTGTTTGAGAAGGTTTGCAAGTAGATTTGATTATCCTTCTAGGAGTTGGTGTAGCAGTAGTGGCTTGAGATACTTTTGAAAGACCCTTAGGAGAGCCAAATACCTTTTGCAACTTAGAGATCATCTTCCCCACACTCTTCTCCACCTTTTCTTCTAAATTTTTCTTGATTTTCTTGTTGGTTATTTCATCATATGTCGCAAACCTCTCAACAGTGGGATCCTTAGGTTTGCTGAGAAAAATGTTAGCACATACAACCTAGTTAGGTCTGGAGAGCTCATAGGGAAACTTTGTTATCTATGAGGTTCTTGGATCAACTTCCTCCATATAACAATTTTCTTTATCTACCATAAAAGTAATTTCATTCTTATATCTTTCCATAATTTGTGAGGGTACCATATCCCTCTTTTGCATTTCATTTTGAAATATTTTGAAGAAACCCCAGAACATTGTATTACATTGTTTAGTATATGGAAATCAACACATGTGATCCCTAATCTTATGTGCAATAGGAATATTATTTCTCCAAATCACATTTTTCAAACCAAGCATTTCCCTCAAGAAATAGAACATAAGAAAAATAATCAAAGTGTCATACCACAAATTATAGGATGAATCCTTGGTTCTCTACAAGTTTTCCAAAAGTTGTTGTGAAAAAATATCATAAAGATCATAATCTTTTTCTTCCTCCACCATTTGACGAGTAGTGAAGATGGAAGTGGAGGTAGAAGACCCTTCTCTATTTGCATAATAAACCTTATATTGAATATCCATCATGGCATATCAGACCCCTAGGTTTGATATGTCATCCACAATTAGGGTTCTTTTGTCAAATTTAGCTCTAGTGAGCTTCATGACTTCTTCATTCTTTACGGCCTTCAGTGTTAGCATGGGTTTGGTGGAGAACAATCTAGTGACAACCTTGATAGATTATTTTGTGATTGTGTGGGGTTGATCGAGCCAAAATATATCTTCATGAATCTGGCTCAAGGTAATTCTAACCCATTCATCTTCAAAGAAAAAATTAGGGAAACCCTTCCACACATCTAAACCCTTTGCTTCCAAATTCACATATTATTATTTGAGCTAAAATTCATCACCCACGAGATGATTGTACTTGAACACTTCCATCTTTAGCTAATTGTACTCACTCAACTTAGAGTGAATATAGATGTAGACATCTTCATAATGAATCACATTGATCAGAGCATGAGATAGTGCTCCATCTTTGTTTGTCGTGCACTAGATATGTATGGATGTTTCTTGAAATTTGGCCTTGTCTTCTCAACAACATAAATAAAAATTGGTGTATCCATGATAACACTATATGAAAACTAGGTTTTATAAGCAAACCAGATAAATACATATGAATACTATTGTTAGGGTTATCACACAACTTGTTGAGAACCTTATTCATTCCCTTAGCTCTTGCACACACTTGATATCATTAAAATGAGATTAAATGATTCAAAAACCACATAAAGGGATTTTCAAAATCCCTAACATTTTGCTATAAATACATTCATACTTGGTTAGGTGAATTTTCTGTCAGAATTATTTGTGTCATCACAGGGATAAAATAAAGCTCAACAAACCTCTATAAATCATTATTTTGCCTAAAAAATATCACCAAAAGATTCATTCATGCTTAGCAATTCTACACACCAAAGGAATTGATTCAACTCATCTTTATGTTGAAATATTCAAAAACCTATTATTTTGAGGGTTTAAAGGGTTTCCAAATGAAAAATCCCCCTGAGATAATGCTCTATATCTTTAGTTATTAAAGGGTCCATCTACACCTAGCTGAGGTACATATTCATTATTTACTTCACTTTCTTCCTTCTTCTACCATACCTTGTTCATCATCTTCTTTTGTTGATTAGAGTCAATTTTATTTTGAGGAGAAGAAGGCCGTACATTATTTCCCTTACAAAATCTTGCAATGTGTCTTGGTTTATTTTAATTCTAGCAAATGATACTGGTTTATGGAGCATAGTTACTTCTTGTCACATTAGATCTACAATCAGAAGCCCTATGGCCAAACTTGTTGCATGTGTAGCAGTAACTATAGAAGGATTGAGAAGTCATAGCATTACTATTCCTTGTCACTCTACTTCTGCATTTATTAGCCTTATCACCAAATTTATTGCAATCATAAAACTCACCATGGAATGATTGAGGAATCATAGCATTGTACCTTGGATATCTAAATGAGTTTTGAATCATCTTGCTTTTACATTCAGAAGCCTTATGACCAATCTTATTATAAGCATAACAATTACCATTGAATCGAGTAGGAGCAGTTTGCTTAGGATTATGCTTACTAAAATTCTTCCTTGTTTCAGATAGGAGTGAATCCATCTTCTTTCTTGTTACCTTGATCTATCTTTGTATTTTTGGAGGCATTCTTCTTAGAATTTTTAGTGTCAGTATTCTCCTACTTTGTATTAGAATTTCCTTTTTCTTTGAAGTTATCATACAAGTTTGAAAAAGCCCTAATTATAGGACTTTTCCCCTTTTCAAAACCAATACCAAATTTCTCTTTTGATGGATTTTGAGAGTTAATCAACTAATCAAGAATTTCAAATCCCCCTCTCAGTTTTAGACCTTTGTCAATTTACTCTTTTTCTTTTGCAAGTTATTTTCTTAGAGTGACAATCTCTTCCTCAAGCTTTGAACATTCAACATTATTATCATTGAGCTTGGTATTCAACCATTCCTCAATCATCTTACCTTTTTCAATTTTGAAGTTTAAATTAGATATCATATCTTTAGCTTCTTTGACTTTAATCTCACATCCAATTCCTCCTATTTGAGGTTTTAGTTTACCAATTGAACTTCTTTTGATTCTTTAGCTTTTATCCTCAATGTGAAAATTGTCTCCTTTGATTTTCCTAGCATGCACTCATATTTGATATTTAGTGTTCTTTCTTCATCCAGATCTTCAAGAGCATACCAAAGTTGTCCTTCAAAATCTACTTCACAATATTTTAGATTGATGTCCCAACCTTCAGGTTTAATTGCCTCTAGATCAGGTTATGGAGTAAAAATATCATTGATCTTTACTACAAACCCCATGTGTTCAAGTGCAAGGTCTACCTTAACTGTTAAGCTTTTCAAAGGCACTCAACTCTGATACTAGAATTGTTGAACACTACTTTGTGTTGAGAGGGGGGTGAATTAGCATACATTACAACTTAACCATTCCATTTTTAGATTAAACATCACATCACATTTAACTGAAAGAAGAGAAGAAATGAAAAACATGCACAAGGAACAAAATATTTTTACGTGGAAACCTAATGAGGGAAAAATAATAGTGAGAGTTAAATCACAATATATGAAGTTGAATGCTTACAAAATCACAATGTAGTTTAAGGCTTACTGCCTAAGGACTTGCAGACTAAGGTGCACAACCTTAGGGAAAGATACAATGACTTGCTAAGACTCACTATCTCAAAGTAGGATACATGAAAATTATAATGAGAAATATGAACATGAACTGCTTATAAAAGAAAAATCCAACATATGTTGATGTTGTTGTTCCTTTTTTGCATAATTATTCCATCATATAGACTTCACACACTTTAACTTCAACATACTACTTAAATTTAATTCACCACTCATTGATTCCATGAATTTTTTTTTTTGATCTTCTATGCATATACTTTGCAACAACACAAAACCTTGATTAGGTCAGCTTTAAGATGACATTTAGAAGAAATGTATGATATCACACATGTCAGCTCCAAACATACACAATATAAAGATAAAATGGTTTTTGGATCAACACACATCATATCAATATGAAAAACCATCTCAACACATCCTCCAAAGCAATATTAATTAATTAGGACCAATTGCAGATGAAGGAAACAATCTTGACAGCCCAAACAATGACACCACCACCAAAACTGTCAACTATTTAACTTTGCACCACTAGGGAGAGACCAAAATCTTTGTGTAGAACAAGATAATAACAATTTAGACTATCCACAATATCTCTTCAACCTTCTCCTGAAGTAATTAATCATCAAATGCTGGCATAAGAAGAGAAACATGTTGAACTAATGAAAATAGAGCATTCCAGACAAACTTTAACACTTTAAAACATAGGATGTTGTATTGTTGTTGTACATCAAAAAATTTGAGACTTGCAAGGATGAACCCATAAAATTTTATAAGCATATTCCCAAGTCTACACAGCCATGACTATCTCACCAGAGGAATGCAGAGCATTCCAATAGGCCTTTATCAACACTTTACTCTACTAGAGCACAAATTGGAACACCTGTCACTTATAACTTTCACTGCAAAAGGTGTAATGGATTGAATTATTTAATATAATACCTTCAAATCTTGACCATCTTATCTTCTAAACTGTGAGACTAAATATTGCTTTACAAAGGGATGTGGACCCAAATACCATGACTCTATCTTAGAGTATACACTGTGAATGCCTTAGAAAAACTTATGTAGTATATCTCCATGTGTGGTACATAAAATAAGAATAATATCATTGTAAACATATTGTAATCACATCAAAACATGTGTACCTACCTCCACATCACACTTAGACATGCCAGGATGATCATCATTCTTCCATTTACTGTATTGTTGGCTATATCTCTGCACTTCCACTATCTTTAGAGTATATACAAATTTAGCATTCATTCAACATAAACATTTGATAAAAATTACATCACATATTTTGTTGACATCAATGAAAACACTTATTGCCAACATGTGGATGATATGTTGTTCATTTTGAATGGAAAAATAATGTTTTCACACTTGAAGTCTTAGTTGTCAACATAATTTGAGATGAAATATTTGGGTGCAATGAGGTATATTCTAGGGATTGAGTGTTGGAATAAAACAATTGACTAAGATGGAGGGTGAATCAGTAGATCTTTAAAACTTTATCCTCTAAACTCTTTTGTGCAAACTAACTCCTTAAATCCTTAATGTGAAAATTGAAGACATAAGATGTAGCAACATAAACATGCAATCATACAATCAACACATGAAAGCCCATAACACCAGATATATGTGGAAAAACCAAGATGGTAAAAAACATGGTGAAAAAAATTGCTTGAGTCTACTACTCAAATCCAACATCACAATCCAATCCTTTGTTACAATGTTTAAGGGAATCAACCCTAAGGAAGTACCAACTCCCTGATTTAGGAGCACCAACTCTAAGGAGACACCAATCCCCTACTTTGAGCACCAACTCAGTTATCTAATGACACCAACAAATTAGATTTACAATGATTGTATTACAAATGATTCATATGAATCTAGTTCTCTGTTATAATTCTGATCTGTAACTACTCATACCTTGCTTGGAAACTTTGCAAGCATCCTTTCTTCTACTATTGCTACAATCTCCACAACAAATCCCCTCTTGTTTGTACTCTCCTCTTTCTGCACTCTCCTCTTTCTCTCCTCTGCACTTAGAACATTCACTATTCTACGTTGCTGCATTGCACACTACACCTTGAATGTTAACCCTTGATGATGTTTTTCCTTTTTTTTGGGTTCTACTCATTTAGAATGTGCATTATTTTTTTGTTGTACGATCCTCTCTCGTTCTCTCTATCTTAGTTATATACTCAACAAGACATTACCCTATTTTGCACTCTCTGCCACAACATGCTATTCGTTCTATTCTCTCTCTTTTCTTGCAGACCCAACACAACACACTTGCAAACCCTACATGATTACAAATTTCTCATTGAATTATCATTTTTCTTTACTCCACCAACCTGCAATCATTTTTTTTGAGATTTGTGCCACTTTCTATATCATCTAGAACCTATAGTTAGGGTTTCCTTCATTCAAAAGCTTCTCCAACAAGTTGTATATTCATCTTGATCCTTGCACCATTAGGAAAATCTCCAATCCATGCAACCCATGTCTAGATTCGTCAAACATTCCATCTCTTCCAAACTAGAAACTAGGGTTTTTATGTTGTTTAATCATTTTTTCTATGCAATAGATCCATATTCGATGTCTGTGATTTCATTTTCTTAGTACGACCATTTTAACCAATAAGCAATGAAATATTTGTTGAACAGTTACCTAGTAATATGTGCAAAACTCCATTTGTTCATCCTTTGATTTGAACTAATTTCATCCTTTGTTTGTCGATATGGGAAATCATTCCATTCACCTATGCATACGTACCAAAATCATGCCTTCAAACCTTGGATTTTTTGTTTAAAACTTCCATCATTCAATTAATATTTTCTTTTAATCTCCACTATAGGATTTATGGTTTCAACCACCTTTTAAATCGCTTTAAAATCATTGACCAAAAATTGCATGTTGATTCACAATGAATATGTGAAATCAACCAATAAAAGTATGCCATGTGTCATCTCCTTATTCATCCTCATATACCATGCCATAAGTCTTCTACTTGATCATTCAAGCTACGTGTCAAAATCTTATTCAATCATCCTTTGCCATATGTTTGCACACATCACCAAACTCCATTGTTAGCCTATCGCGTCCTACCATGACACCATTAATATTCTATCATCATGAATTCATTGTGTCGAGGGGACTTCAAAACCAATCAATCCAATATGGTGAGGTATTATTGATAAAGTTCTATTAGAATTTTGAAGGGACCAATCATCCAATCTCATCGATGTTCAACTATCTCTTCAATGTACCTTGTAGCCAAGTGTGAAAATATCGCAAGCCCTCGAGGTCAAATAGAATCAACACTTCCTTTCAGTGGGATGACGACAAACTTCCACTTGTCCCTATCTTGATTATCAAGGATCAAGGATCCCTTATTCTCCATACCAAACTAAAAAACACACCTTTCGGTAAGGCACAAATATCTCTCTCAACCTGCGAACATCGATGCCTTTTCAGGGGTCGGGGTCCGAATTTCCTGCATACTCCATACTCCATGCTACTTACCTTCCATTTAGTGAAGTGCAAGCCATAAATTTGACTCATAATTCCCAAAAAAGTTCTAAGTGTTGAAGCCTTAACTTCAACTCATGATGCATGAAACCACTTTGGGGTTCGTAGATCCTCCATATGCCTTCGTTCGAATACAAAGGTAAGCAATGCTCTTGAAGTTCGAAGTCCGAAATACTTTGGACTTAATGGATTTTTCTTCATAACTCTGAGGGACTTGGTAAGAGGTGTAATAGAGGCCCGATGCCTAAAACCTTGTAGGTATAGTAAAAAATGACTAACTCCTAAAACCTTCCTTCTTCAGCAAATGATATACGGTAAGCCCAAGGCTTGAGGCCCAAACTTTTGCAATCTCTTTACAACTTGCACAACATCTACAACACAAATTCAACCTTTGAAATCAATAAAACTATTACATTAATGGAAACCTCCTCACTAATAGAATCAATTCCATCTCTCCTATGATCCCCTTTTGACATCAATGAAAACAATATGCCAACATTGAGATTAGAGAGATAGAGCTAATAGAAATATTTGGTTAAGCTAAAGTAAGTATGTGAACTATGTTGGAGAGATTTAGCATGACTACTTGTAGACATATGGTTGTTCCATTTGTATAGAGGATGAAGATTTTTGTGGAAGATTATCTAAAATATCCTATCAAGATGGAGGACATGACCAGAGTTCCTTATGTGAGTGTTTTTGGAAGTTTGATGTATTCTATGGTCTATATGAGGCTAGAAATTTCCCAAGAAGTGGGAGTTCTTATTCAGTTTATGGTTAACCTTGGACAGGTGCACTAGGATGCAGTAAAGAGAGTGTTCAAGTACTTGTGGGGCACTTCTGAGTATGCCCTATGTTTTCATGGTTATCCTACTGGACCTCAAAATTCATTAAGCATTCATCTATATGTGGATTCAAATTGTGCCAATGACATTGATAGTAGGAGATCCACTAGTGGATATGTTTTCATGATATTTGGTGGTGCTATAAGTTGGATGAGTGAGGAAAAATCTATAGTAACTTTGTCCACTACTGAAGCAGAATACATGGTAGCTACTCATGCTTGTAAAGAAGCCATTTGGATTAAGAGACTATGTTCAAATATTGGTTTTGATGCAGGATAGATTATTATCTATTGTAACAATAAGAGTGCTATATGTTAGTAAAAATTGGACTAATTTTCATGCTAGAACAAAGCACATAGATGTGCAATTTCATTTTTTTCATGATATGGTGGAAGATGGAAAGGTGAACTTGGGAAAGGTGGAAACTTTGGTTAATTTTGTAGATGCATTAACAAATCCAGTGAGCACAAAGAAGTTTAAATGGTATGTTAGTTCAATGGGCCTTGCAACCTGAGAAGTGATACATAGAACCTTGTAAGTTCTTCGATGAGAGGGAGAATGTTGGGATTAAGGTGTCTCAACCTTAGTGGGTCCCATGATTAATTAATTAATTATTTTTTCCTAAGTTGCTGATTTTATTTATTAAATGCAAAAACATATGTATCCAAATTGTTAAGTCACTTTGTGGGACCCAGTGGAGAGGTGGCATCCTACATGCAAGGTGCAAAGGAAAAGAATGTGGCACTTTCCATATGGGTTCTAATTTGTGAAGAAGAAAAAATTAAAACCTCTAAAATATGTTCGATGTTGACAGGTGGAAGTATAATTTGGAAGAAAGAATTTTGTGGGGCCCACTTGTGAGCATATTTCTCTCTTCAAAAAAGAAAACACAAAGGAAGATGACACTTGTCACTTGGGATCTCATTATAGCATTGAGCATTGTGAAAAACTCAAGAAGGAGCACCATGGTGCCATGTGGCATTGGTTTGAATTGTTGACTAATGCTCGAAAGGGAATTTTGCTAAATGAAGACTGAGTTATCACTAGGAATGACTGGGAGTCAAGGTTGAGTTCTAATTTGGAAGTTGACTTGATTTTATCTATGGGATTCCTAGCATGTGAGGCTACTTGAATTTTGGAGTTGCAAGCCTTGCATGTGCTTGCATGTTGTTGTATGTGGTTGCATGTAGTTGCATGTTGTGGTGGTTGCTAATCGGGTCACTTGTAAATTATGTGTCTTATGGTTTCATGCTTACATCTTAAAATAACTAAATGTATGTGCATTCTTAAATGAAACTATCAAGGGGATTTTAAACAAATTTTTGCAACCCACTCCTAATTGATTTGCATTAGGAAAGTGTTTCTGCACTCTACTTTCCTTTCACTATCTTCTCAACAAAAATGATTGTCTTTATGTGTCAAATGGATTATTTGAGCCCTTAGTGCAAATGGAGCTTGGAAATTTTTACTTTGGCACTACATATCCTCCAATTATCTAGTTTATTGGCTTGCATGCGAGGGGATTGGTCTCCAAACCCTTCTCACCATGAGGGATGCAGTCTATATTGAAGTAAATTTTATGTTCAAAATTATCTTGTGGGCCTAGGAGGTTGTTAATCCTTGTGGCCTGTAGAATGGATTGGGTTTCGGAGAATGGTTTTCATTCAATCAACACAATATTTTGTGGTCTCCTCTGTTCTAAGATCAAGGTTGTCCTATGACCCATTTTCCATGGGTAAAAGATCTAAGATTTCATTAAAAATCATCCAATGCCCATGGGACTTATTCTCCAAAACTTCTATGAGTCTTCTGTTTTGGGATGAGGTTAAGGTCAAATATTGCCTTTCTCTTCAAGACTATGAGACTTTGATAGCTAGTATATAAGAGATATTCATGTTGATATGGTTCACAAAGTTGGTATTCCTTCTTCCAAAGCATATTGAAAATATTGGAAGTGGTGTCCAAATACCACTTCTAGTAACTAAAAACTATGGATTATCTACCACTAGATTTCTCCTTATTTACCCATAATTCCCAATTTAAACTAGAGATGGCATTTGCAATCATATTTCTTGTTTTGGCATCACAAACTTATCAATATTTTCTTTGCAATTTTAGAGCCTAAATTGGCCCACTTTCCTTATTGTACTCTTTTCCAAGGCTTACCTTTTTGGTCACGACTACTTGAAATGGGAGTTGGAGACCCTTGTTTCCCATTCCAGGGATAGTTGGAGTCCTTTAAAAATCTCTTGTGGTCCTATCCTTAAGCTTAATAACTCTAGAATTGGATTCATGATTTATTTCAACTTTTTTGGCCAAAAAAATTCTCCTAGCATATGGTTCTTATGGAGGATTGGCCTCACATTCTCCATTAATTTAACCAAATCCAATATACTTTCAGGGTGGGTATTTTCTTCTATATTTGGAAAGATAGAAATGCTACGATTTTTGATAATTGTTTAGTTGATCAAATGTTTCAATTTTTTCTAAAGCTACTATTTTCTCTAATATGTTATATTACATATTCAAGTGGAGGAAAACAAGGTGGACTTAGAGGTATCTCATCTTTAGGAGATACTTGAGCATTGGGGTATTGTTGCTTGCAATATTGCTAGAGTTCCTCTATCATTTTCCTCTACTTGGGTTTTTTTCCTTCTAGTGGATGTCAGGGAGGTAGGAGTCTCTCAACTTGTGATACCCAAGTTGTTCATACTTGGGTATCTCTCTCAATTATTTGAAGATATTAGAGTCCCAAGAGCACATCACAATTTTTTTGGTAGCACTAGACCTCTCTTCCCCCTCAAGGTTCCCTTTTTGGGTGACTTTTGAGGGGAACTTCTCAATGGCCTTCTAGTGGTTCTTGATTGTAATTGATTGTAAAATTTTAAAGTGAAATGTAATTGTAAGCAAGTCATGTGAGTCATGTGACTTCATTCTAGAGCCTATGTGCTCATTTCTCTAAATAAGGAACTCTTGTTTCTTTGAAAATGGTATAAATCTAGGTTTTGTATTTTTAGATGGGTAGGTCAATCTATTTTTTCCATAGTCTTTTGAAGTTCAGATAGACATAATTATAATTCTCTTGGTGTAATAACATATAATTCAATATGTGACTCATATAATTGATATTCCATATTGTTGTTGTCTCCTTTGAATTTAATTCAATATTCTTTTGATCAATATAAATCAAGGATGATGGATATCTTTGTTGCACACTTTTGTAATAGTTGTTTAATTGATAGCTTATGTTCAAGTAATAGATTAAATATGCTTTCATTTAAATATTGAGAATAGTGTTGCTATATTATGGATCTACAAGTAGAACAACAGTATGAACAATAGGAAGTTTTATTATTATAAGGTAGTAATATTTTGATAACCATTGAATTTATTCTTAGTCTATTACCAGTTTAGTTATTTTAAGACTCTATGATAAGGCACTAGTCTAGGCTATTTTCTTTTCATTGTGGAAGGAATCAATCTCAAATTGAAAAGAAAATTTTACTTTCTATAATTTTTTTGTTTCTTCATATTTCACTCCAATTTTAGAAAGTTTTATAGGATTCTAAAGATAATAAGCTAAATATGAATAATTCTTCCTTAAATGTGTGAAATTATTATTTTTTATTGCATCATTTATAATATAGCCTCTTAAAATGATGTTTAAAAGGGAAAACCACCTAGGTTTTGAAGATCCTAAAGTGTAGGGAGAATTTATTTTAAATTATCTATTAATGTGGCCACTAACCTAAAAGCATCAAGAATTAGAGGTTTCTTATCTATAAAGACAATCAAATAATCAGTTGGAAAATAAAAAATAAACCAACACAAAGAATCATAATTGTTGTAATAGGGTTGAGGAAGAAAAAACTACAATTTGAGAAACCTTGTAGCTTGCATTTCATTTTCTATCCAACTTGTAGAACATCCCATGGGAGATAGGATAATTGTTAGGAAAGGTGTCTCAATTTTTCCCATAATGTTAAGTATATAAATAATGTACTTTCTAGATTATGAAACATAAAAGTTTAATTTGGTCCAAAAAAAATATTTTTGGGCATAACAATGTTTTTTGGATTGTTTGGAATTACTTCTAAAAATGCTTATTGCATAGATATTTTTCATCTTCAATTTTTTTTTATAAAGGTCCCCAATTGCATCCTATATGTAAATGTGTGGCCTTAATAAGTTAGGCCTCATACATTAGAAATGTAAAAATAAATAGGATGTAGAAAAGAGTTGTAAGAGGGGTTTACACTTGTTGACTAGTTTATGACACATGTTACAACATATCATAAGGAAATTTTGATTAGGGATAATGTTTAAAAAATTAAAAGACCAAGTTGATAAGTGGATTGTGATATGCTTATGACAAGAAGGAATATGCTATTTTAACATGTGAACTCATCCTAGGATTTGGGTGTTGGTTTTCTAACTAAATATTTGGATGCCATATTTTTGGTGATTTTAGCTCATGATTTTATATTGCCATTTGATGGTTCCATAAATTATTTCACATATTTATAAAGTGGTTGAGATGGAATTTTTGATAGTGCATTTTTGCATACTATTATGCTGTCAAAACTATTCTAGATATATGGCTAGTGATACTTTTATAAAGGATTTCTCTATAATTTTAATGTAACCATCAATAAATTATTCAATAATATATTGAGTTTTTTTGGAGTGTATGGTTTTTGTTTGTTTTTCCAATTGATTGCCTAGGTTTCTCTAAGGATTAGCTAGATCCTATAATTAAGAACCCTAGTTCAATAGCCAATGAACCAGAGGCATCTCTTATAATTATTCTCCTCCACACTTTAGGTTCTACAAAACCAAGGCGGGTTCCCCTTTACACAACATCATTCTCAAATTACAATAATGATTTCAATGATATCAAAATAGATTACGATTTTTACACTAAAATTTAGAGGATGAGCCTAATTGGCTAAATCATCTTCAAAACCCTCTATATCTCTATATTTAAATGGTGTGAAGTAAGTATACACAAAAACAAATAACAATAAAGATAAATTTAAAATTTAGGTTGATTTTTCCTAGGCTTGAGTTATATGGATTAACCTGACTGTTGCCTTATCCATTATAGAGTTAAGAATGAAGCAATTCCTTTGAATAACAAGTTAAAAAGTAACTCCATGGTTTTCATAATATCATTTCCTTACAATAAGAAACAACCAAATGGAAAATACTATTAATCTACTTTAGGATCCCTACTACAACCACAATATCTTCAAAATTGAATTGAAAGAAACTTTAATCTATTAGTTGAATAGAGGCCAATCAATCAAACATACATTACAAAAAATGTGCAATGATAACCCTAAATGGTCTTTATGTTAGGGTTAGAAAGGCATATATCTAATAATTAAATGCAGATTTAATTAATAAACAGAGAAACTAAAACAAACATTGAATAAACTATAACACAAAGAATTTAACGTGGTTCACCCAATCTGGGCTACATCCACCAAACTGCAGCCATCCAATACTTTTATTATGTAGTGCAAAAAATTTATTACAATCTTGTGAATAATCGCGTTTTTATCATCATACTATAACACCCATCCGAACCCCTTTATAACAAGATTAGAAGCTTCCAGATTTTTGGGTTCTACAAAATTGGATTTTTCCTTTTTCGTTGATTTTTCTCTTTTTTAGTGATGACGCGAAAAAGTAGGAGGAAAATTTTTCTCGGGAGCTGCCGCCCCTGAACCCCCGCCTGGGGCTCGGCAAGAATACATGCTGGGGTGTACAATATACCATGGGCTATATAGTATAGCATGATCAGTCGCCACATACCAACAATCTCCCACTTGGAGACTGATCCTGGACGACACTGCTGCAATTACAATTCCCACTGGAAATAAGTACCTTGGATCCTGCTACTTTTTTATACTTGAATTCAACCTTGAAGGCCAACTAAAGCTAAAGAGGAGCTCAGCTTCTCCCTTGTCACTGCCTTGATAAACATATTTGCTGGATTGGCATCTGTATGTATCTTGTCCAACTTGACTTGTCCATCCTCCAACACCGACCGAATGAAATGATATCTCAACTGTATGTGTTTTGTTTTAGAATGCAAGGCAAAATTCTTTGCAAGATGTATAGCACTTTGGCTGTCTGTAAACAAGTAATTTTCAGCCTATTGTTTTCCCAACTCATCCATGAAGAGATGCAGCCATATCATCTCCTTTGTCGCCTCTGTTGCAGCAACATACTCTGCCTCTGTGGTGGATAAAACAACCACCTTTTACAATCGAGAAATCCAACTCATTGTTGTCCCACCAATTGTAAATACATAACCTGTGGTACTCTGCCTGGTATCTATATCCCCTGCCAAATCTGAGTCAACATAGCCTTTTAAATCAGTGTTAGAGCCCCCAAAACATAAATATTTATTGGATGTACCTCTCAAGTACCTAAGAATCCATTTTACCGCATTCCAATGCTCAACTCCAGGATGACTCAAATACCTGCTAACAACTCCCATGACATGTGCAATATCCACTCTCGTGCATACCATGGCATACATTAAACTACCTATAGCTGAAGCATATGGTACCTTGGACATTTTTTCTTCCTCCTCTTATGTCTTTGGACACATATCCAAGGTTAGTCAATTTAACATGAGGCAAAGGTGTGCTGATAGGTTTTGCATTCTCCATATGAAATCTTTGCAACACCTTTTCAACATAATTAGCCTGAGATAAAAACAATTTTCTATTTTTCCTATCTCTACAAATTTTCATACCAAGGATTTTTTTTGCTGCCCCTAAATCCTTCATAGCAAAATATTTTTCTAATTTTTGTTTTAGCTCACTTATGTGATCCATGTTAGACCCTGCTACAATCATGTCATCAACATATAGACATAAAATAATGTAGCTATCATTATCCAACCTCTTAAAATAAACACAATGGTCAAAATTACATCTGGTGTAGCCTTGCTCAGCCATAAAACTATCAAATTTCAAGTACCATTGCCGAGGTGCTTGCTTCAAGCCATATAAACTTTTCTTCAATTTGCACACTAGTTTCTCCTTACCTTTGACCTCAAATCCTTGTGGTTGGTCCATATATATTTCCTCTTCCAAATCACCATGGAGAAAGGTTGGTTTAACATCAAACTGTTCTAAATGCAAATCTTCAGTAGCCACAATACTTAAAACAATACGAATAGAAGTCATTTTAACAATTGAAGAAAAAATCTCATCAAAATAATACCCTTTTTCTGTGCAAATCCCTTTACGACTAATCTGGCTTTAAATCTCTTCTTACCTCCATCCTCTTCTTTCAGCCTATAAACCCATTTGTTTGGTAAAGCCTTTTTACCTACAGGCAACTTGCATAATTCCCAAGTGTAATTTTTTAGCAAGGAGTCCATTTCTCTTCCATTCCATGCTCCCACTGAACCTTGGTATCCACTTGCATAGCTTCATCATAAAATTCAGGTTCACCAACATCAGTTAACAAAATAGTATACAAAGAGGGAGAGAATCTTTCTGGAGGTCTACTTATCCTTGAAGATTGTCTAACAGGAGTTTGTGGTATTTGTTGTTGTTGTTGTTTCCCAGCATGAGGAACCATTGAAACATCATTGTTTGGAATATCATCCAACATTTCATAATCATTTTCTTTCTTCTCATGCTACAGCAACATATATTTGTACAAAACTTTCTCATTGAATATGACATCCCTGCTTCTCACAATTTTCTAATTTTTAAAATCCCAAAGCCTATAACCAAATTCATGAATGCCATATCCAACAAATACACATTTCTTTGATTTTGCATCAAGCTTGGTTCTATTTTCAGAATCTACATGTGCAAATGAAAGGAAATAAAAAAGAGCAATGGAAAGTACTAATAAAGAGCAATTTTTTGAAGGAAAGAGATTACCAAATAAGTTGAAGTAGCCAAACCAAGCACCACCAAAGCAAGAGAGACACAATAATTTTTTAAGGGGAAAAAATAAGAAAAAACCCCAATATTATGAATGGAGGCAAAATTCCTAAAGAATAATACAAAGAGAGAGAGCTTCAGCCTTAGCTTGCTTGCATGAGTCTTAAAGAATGAGAGGAGAAGCACCTCAATAAGTAGAGGTGAGAAAGAGGATTTAGAATGTAACTCCCAACTCAATGAATGCCACCATTCATCTATGTGTGTGCAAAGTGTCACCTCTTAAGGAGGTGGTTACAAATATTCCTTAATAAAGGAATTAAAAAATAAGTCATCCTCACACATGTGTGAGATGACAAAAAGACAAAAGACTTGTAGGGATTCCTTTGGAATATTCCTACAAGTTAATAAAAAATTACAATTAAAGAATAACCTTTACCAAGTAAAGATTAATCTTCTAACATCCCCCCTTAAGCTTTACTTGGGGAGGTTACATCAAACCCTTCAATGGGTTGTAATCCAAGATTTTTACAATGGAAGAGAAATTTATCTTTACAAAGAGCTTTGGTGAGAATATCTGCAACTTGATCTTCACCTTTACAATACAAAAGAGAAATTTTCTTGTCTTCAATTGCTCTCTAATGAAATGATGTTGAAGAGCAATTTGCTTGGTCCTTGCATGAAAAATTAGATTCTTTGCCAAAGCAATAACACTTTGATTATCACAATATAAAGGAGTAGGATCCTTTGGAGGTAGACCCAAGTCTTCAAGTAATCTTCTTAACCATAATGCTTCTTTAGATGCATTTGTACAACCTTTATATTCAGCTTCTGTAGAACAAAGAGAAGTAGATTGTTGTTTCCTACTATTCCATGAGATTGCACCTGATCCAACAAAGAAACAATAACCACAAGTGGATCTTCCATCATTGGGATCACCTCCTAAATCTGAATCAGTATAACCCTTTAAAGAAAAATCACAATTTGCATCATAAAAAAGACCAAGATTAAGAGTACCTTTAACATATCTTAAAATTCTTTTTGCAACTTTAAAATGAGTTTGTTGTGGTTTAGACATAAATCTAGAAACCAATCCAACACTATAAGAAATATCAGGTCTAGTAAGAGTTAGATAATTTAAACTTCCTACTAATTGCCTATATAAAGTAGGATCAACAAAAGGAGTTTCCATATCAACCATTAATTTAGTTCCGAATTCACAAGGAGTAGAAACACACTTTGCATCATTCATTTTAAATCTATCTAAGAGATCTTGAGCATATTTATGTTGAGAAATAAAAATACCTTTAGGTGTTTGCCAAATTTGCATACCCAAAAAATAATGTAATAGGCCTAAATCAGTCATTTGAAATTGTTGATTGAGTTGAGACTTAACATCACTAATCAAATTGTTAGAACTAGAAGTGATAATTAAATCATCAACATATAAAATAATAATCACAATATCATCTTCACTATGCTTAATATATAAATTTGGATCATTTTTACTTCTAATGAAACCTTGAGATAAAAAGAAAGCATTGATCTTTGAATACCATTCTCTAGGAGATTGCTTTAAACCATATATTGATTTCTTCAATTTGCAAACAAGATTTTCATTACCTTCCTTAATGAAACCCAAAGGTTGGGACATATAAATTTCTTCATGTAAATCACCATTTAAAAATGCACTTTTAACATCCATTTGATGAATAGGCCAATGCATATGAGAAGCTAAAGCAAGAACTAATTTAATAGTGGGCATCTTAGCTACTGGAGCAAAAGTTTCATTATAATCTAAACCTTCAATTTGAGAAAAGCCCCTAGCAACTAATCTAGCTTTAAACTTGCTAACTTCATTATTTGCATTAACCTTAGTTTTATACAACCATTTGCATGAAACAAGATTCTTTCCTTGAGGTAATGGAACCAAATCCCGAGTATTATTAGCAATTAAAGTATCATATGATTCTTGCATAGCCTTTTTCCAATGAGGTTGATCTTTAGCTTGTTCATAAGTTTGAGGATCATTTGAATTCATAATGTTAGACATCAAAGCATAATTACAATAATTTTCCTTTCTTCTTTTAGGTGGATTTTTAAAGCAATTGAACCAAAAATCCTTAAATGCTTAAGATTGGGCTTCCTACCAGACCAAGCTTCTTCAGGAGTTATATCCTTTAAAGCTTTAGTAGGAGTCCTATTAATAATGTAAGTAGCACAAAACATAGCTTCTGCCCAAAATTTATAAGACATATTTTTAGCATGTAACATACATCTAGCCATTTCAACAATAGTTCTATGCTTCCTTTCTGCTACACCGTTTTGTTGAGGTGTATAGGGAATAGTTAGCTCATGCTTAATACCAAATGATTTCAAATAACTATTAAAAGCATTATTCACATATTCTTTACCATTATCAGTTCTAAGAATTTTAAGTTTAAAACCAGATTGCCTTTCAACAAATTTATGAAATTCAGAAAATATATCAAGAACTTGATCCTTACTATGAAGAAAATAGATCCAAGTTCTTCTAGAAAAATCATCAACAAAAGTAAGTGCATACCTTGATCCTTGGATGGAGTTATTCTCCATGGGTCCCAAAAGGTCACTATGAACTAGGTGCAACTTATGAGTTGCCCTCCATGATTGACCATGTGGAAAGGGCTCCCTATGCATCTTACCACTCATGCATCCTGTGCATACAATTTTAGATGGAACAATACTAGGCAATCCATCTACCATATTAAGCTTTTGCATTAAAGCAATATTGTTAGCATTTATATGACCAAGTCTTTCATGCCAAACATTGAAATCAATGGTAGATATTAAAGAGCATCTAGATTGAGCAAACTCATAAAATTTGAACAAATTATCATTGTCTAATTTAGCATTAGCAATGACCTTGTTTTGTTTTGGATCAATAACATAGCACATATCTTTGTAAAATTCTATTTTATAATCTTGACAAAGCTTAGCAACTGAAAGCAAGTTAGTCTTTAATTCAGGAACATATAAAACATCATGCAATTTACCATTAGGAACATTCACATCTCCAATTGCTTCTACTTTACAAGTATGATTATTAGCAAGTTGAAGAGGAACATTAGATATATCAGGTTGCATAGACTCAAAAACTTCTTTATGTGAAGTAACATGTTGAGATGCACCTGAATCAATAACCCATTCAAGAGGTTGAGAAACATTAGAACTACAAGTAAAAGCACATCTAGATTGATTTGCATTATTTTGAAACTTATTATTATTAGGTTTATTTTGATGTTGATTATTTTGCTTCATAGGATTTTTCTCATTTTGCTTTTTAAAACAAGTATTTTGCCAATGACCATCCTTATTACAATAAGTGCAATGTGGTTTCTTAGAAGAGTTAAACTTTCTAGGATCATTGCCATTATTATAATGAGGTTTGGAATTATAATGTTGTTGTTTAGAATGAGGTTTAAAATTTTGCTTATGATTAGACAAGAAAGCATGTTCATTAGACTTAAGAGTACCAAACTGAATTAACTTAGCCTCTTCTTGTCTTAATAAATCACGAAAAATATCATAAGTTAATTGAGTAGCTAAAGAAGGAATAGCTAATTGAGCATGAATATTAGTAATGAATTGCTGAAATTGTCTAGGAAGACACTTTTTAAGAATAAGATGAATTAATCTAAGATTGTCTAATTCAACTCCTAAACCATCCAATTGACTATTTAAAACATCAAATCTCAATAAAAATTCATCCATAGATTTAAAATCAGAATACCTCAAATCTTCAAGTTGATCTTGAATTTGAATTTTTCTTGATTCATTTATACTATCATAAATTGTTTTGAGTTTGTCCCATGCTTCATATGCAGTTGTGCATGTCCCAATATGAACATAAAGTTCGGGTGACATGGAGATACCTATGAGGCCAAGGGCTTCCTCATTTTTAAGATTCCATTTTTCGATTTCATCTTTGGATGCAGACGAACCTGGTTTAGATTTAGGATCCGTTGCAACATCCAAAAGATGTTTAAATCGAAAATGAAAGAAATATGTGTTTTCCAATAATGATAGTTAGAACTAGTTAATTTAATCTAAGGAATTAAAGTTGACATGATTGCTAAATAATTTAAAAAATCACAACTTTAGCTATGTAAATATTTGTTTTAAAAAAAATATTCCTCTTAATGAAATTAAATTCTAAAAAAAATCTCTTTTAAAAATAAATTGCCTAATTTTTTTTTTAAACTGAATTAATCACTTAAATTGATTATAAAAATCAATTAAATTAAATGAATAAAATTAACGAAATTTTAACTTTATATAATATTAAATATGAAATTAAAAAAATGAAAAAAAAATTAAGAGTGGAGTATTAAATCTTAAAAACTTTATATAAAAATCATTAATTTTTTTGTTTTAAAAAACTATGAAAAAAGATTTTAAAGATTAAAGATTTTATTTAAAAAGCTAATAAAATAACCATTACTTTAAAACTTACCACGAATAAGAGCGAAAGCTCTTATTCCCTAATTATTTTAACCTTTTCTTTATAGCTTTAGGGCTATTTGATTTAATAGAAATATATGAATTCTTAAAGCACATTAAAAAAAGAGTGGGCGAGAGTTTTTTTCCAAAAAAAGACTTAGTGTTAAAAAGATAAAGAAATCAAACGCATGCAGAACGGATAAACAAGTGGCTAAATGGAGCACAACTACAGGGGAGGCGTGGAGCAGAGAAAAGTGAAATGGGTGTAAAAGGTTTAAAATGAAGATTTATTAAGCGGTGAAGTAGGGTAGGCGAGAATGAACAAAGACTGTGGAGGGAAATGAAGAACCGAGGAACGACAAAGATCATGATTGGTAACAGTGGCAGGAGGGGGGCTTTGGGCTTGGCATGAGCACAGAGGCCCAGAGGAGAGCTTTATGTAGACCTGCAAGTTTAAGGGTTTTATTTATTATTGTTTATTTTGAAAAAAATTATGAAACCCTTAAAAATTTTTGATTTATTTTTATTTTTAAATATTACATATATACAAAAGAGGGTTTGGAAAAAAGATTTTATTAAAAATTTGATTTTAGATTTATTAAAGAATAAATCTGAGTTAAAACAGGGCTAAAGCCCTAAAAAAATTTGAATTTTTTTACAAAATGCAAAATATATTGATTTTTTACAGATTTAGCTTAATATTGGAAAAAAAGAAAATTATAGAACTAATAAATTGCTCTATTTTTTTTGCAAATTAGTATATTAGATCTGTAAAAAAAAAAAAATTAGCTTTTTTTTCCTAAAATGAATTTTTGAACTAGAGTTAGAGCCCCCTAATTTTTTATTTTTTTTTTACAAAAAATTGAACATGCAACAAATGGGTTTTTAAAAAAAACTTGAACTATAACCCTTTATTTGAGGGTTTCTAAAATTTGGTAAAAAAAATAAACATGCATGCAAACTAAAATACTTTGAAATTTGAAAACCAAAGAAATTAGAAATCTTTAGATAAAAAAAAATTCCTGCACAAGGGTTAGAAGACAAAAAACAACCAAGATTAGGCACTAGCTTTTCTTCTCCTCTTGAGAGTGTCTCCAATGGTGTGCTAAAAAATCTGGTAAACCTTCAACAATATAGTTCACAAGATATTAGTAATATCAAGCTCTGATACCATGAAAGGAAATAAAAAAGAGCAATGGAAAGTACTAATAAAGAGCAATTGTTTGAAGGAAAGAGATTACCAAATAAGTTGAATTAGCCAAACCAAGCACCACCAAAGCAAGAGAGACACAAGAATTTGTTAAGGGGAAAAAAAAAGAAAAAACCCCAATATTATGAATGGAGGAAAAATGCCTAAAGAATAATACAAAGAGAGAGAGAGAACTTCAGCCTTAGCTTGCTTGCATGAGTCTTGAAGAATGAGAGGAGAAACACCTCAATAAGTAGAGGTGAGAAAGAGGAGTTAGAATGTAACTCCCAACTCAATGAATGCCACCATTCATCTATGTGTGTGCAAAGTGTCACCTCTTAAGGAGGTGGTATTATTCCTTAATAAAGGAATTAAAAAATAAGTCATCCTCACACATGTGTGAGATGACAAAAAGACAAAATACTTGTAGGGATTCTTTTGGAATATTCCACCTACAAGTTAATAAAATTATTACAATTAAAGAATAACCTTTACCAAGTAAAGATTAATCTTCTAACAGCAAATGCTTCCTGAGGTTTTGAGAAAATAACTCACCTTCTTACCTTTCCATGCTTCCTCTAGAATACCACAACCCAAAGGATTAAGGGGACCTCTATTAATTAAATAAACAGGTGTTTATCTGCGCCCACATTTTTAAGGCAGCCCAACATGCAATCTCACATGCATTCTCATTCCGTGCATGCTCCATTATTGTTCTATTCATGTGCTCACCACTCCATTTTCTGTGGGTCCTTGGAACCATTTTCTGCCTATGAATACCATTAGAGGAACAATAATCTTCAAACTCTTTACTGCAATACTCACCACCATTATCAGATCTGAGACATTTTATCTTTTACCTGTCTCATTCTCAACCAAGCTTCTCCATTTTTTAAAAGTTTCAAATACATCAGATTTCTGCCTAAGGAAATAAATCCATACCTTCCTAGTTGCATCATCAATGAATGTGACATAATACAAGAGCCACAAGAGAGATGCAGGCGGTCCCCATACATCCATTATGCACAAACTCAATTTCTCATCTTTCTTTTTGCTTCCCATCCTTGAAACTTACTCTCTTTTGTTTCCATACACAAAACTTTCACATAAATCCATAACACATTTTAGACCTGGTAAAACATTATTTGAATGAAGTAATTTCATACCTTTTGCACTCATATGCCCAAGTCTATTATGCCACAGTGCTTGATTCAGAGTCCACAACAACTGTATGATCTTCTACCTGCTGAATTGTAGCAACTGTTCCCGAACATTGACCTTTTTTCATAACAATTAAAGTAGAAGGAGCAGTATGACCTGTACCAAGATATAAGGTGCCTACTTTCACACATTTTTCTACCGCTAAGGCACCCTTTGCGACCTTCCAATTTTTATCACTAAATGTAACAACACAACCTTCATCATCTAGTTGCCTTGCTGAAATTAAATTTCTGCTAAACTTTGGAACATGCCTTACCTCACGTAGTAGCCAATGGTTCCCATTTTGGAACTTAATCTTGATTCTTCCCTTTCCAACAATCTGACAGGGTTTTTTATCTCCTAAATAAACCAGCCCAAAATCCCCTTGGACATAATCAAGAAAATAACTTCTATGGGGGGTAGCATGAAATGAAGCCCCTGAATCTAACACCCAAGAATCATCAGCATTATCAAGGGAAAGAATCAAAGCATCCTCATTAGATTTATTACTTACCACATTTGGCTCTTTACTTCCTTCCTTTTTGTCTCCTTTATTTTTCTGAGACCAACAATCTTTCTTTAAATGACCTGGATTACCACAGTACCGGCAATCCCTCTTGTCTCTAGATTGGGACCTTCTGTCCTTTGATTTTCCTCATGACTTCCCACGATTTTTGAAATTGTTTCCTCTCTCCTTTGTTCTGCCCCTTCTTTCTGCATTCAAAACACTGCATGATGTGGATGATCCACCTGAGCTTTTCCTATGGATTTCCTCACTCAAAATAACACCATTAACATCATCAAATTTCAATGTATTCGAACCAGAAACATAATTGCTAACAGCCATTACCAAGCTATTCCAGCTTTCAGGCAAAGAGCATAGAATCAAAAGAGCCCTAACTTCTTCATCAAAGTTTACTTTTACAGAAGTTAATTGACTAGTGACTGTATTAAACTCATTTAAATGATTAGTAACTGACCCACCTTCTACCATTTTCATATTAAATAAATGCTTCATAAGAAATACCTTATTCAAAGTGGAAGGCTTTTCATATACCCTCACCAAGGTTTCCATCAACTCTTGAGTTGTCTTTGCTTTTGTAATATTGAACGCCACCAATTGTGCCAGGCATAAATGAATACTACCAAGAGCCTTTCTATCCAAAATCTCCCAGTCCTCATTAGACATTGCTTGGGGTTTCTTGGTTTTCCCTTCCAATGGCTGCCATAAATCCTTCTAATATAGATAGTCATCCATTTGCATCTTCCATAACTGATAGTTCTGCCCATTAAACTTCTCAACCTTCTTACCGTCATCTGCCATTACTCCCACTCAACCATGAGACCTTCCTACAGATGATAATCGAAACACAACCAGCTGTGATACCACTTGTTAGGGTTAGAAAGGAAGATATCTAACAATTAAATGCAGATTTAATTAATAAATAGAGAAACTAAAACACACATACAATAAACTATAACACAAAGAATTTAACGTGGTTCACCCAATCTGGGCTACATCCACCAAACCGCAGCCATCCAATACTTTTATTATCCAGTGCAAAAAACCTATTACAATCTTACAAATAATCCCATTTTTATCATCATACTATAACACCGATCTGAACCCCTTTTTAACAAGATTAGAAGCTTCCAGATTTTTGGGTTCTATAAAATTGGATTTTTCCTTTTTCGTTGATTTTTCCCTTTTTCGGTGATGACGCGAAAAGGTAGGACATGTTGGGGTGTACAATATACCATGGGCTATACAATATAGCATGATCAGTCACCACATACCAACACTTTAATGATTAAGATTCAAAAGATATCATATTATAACATGAAGACACCAACAATATGACTTGTCTTCATATAAACAAAATTGGGTTGTTTATTTCTATTATAGTGAAAAATTACATCTTTTTCTAAAACTTCAAAATACCTAACTGTAAAGGAATAATTCTATAAACTTTCTCAAAATCCTTTGGAATAGAATCCTTTGAATAAGGCTTGAAATTCTATTTTATAGAAATAAGGGAACAACAAGAAAAAAACATTATTCTATTGCTTATCACAAAAAAAAAAAACTTTAAGCAATGACACCTTTATAAAAGGACAAAAACATTTATACATGAGTCCATGTAACCACTCTAGAAGTAGTTGGAGATATTTTGGAGTATTTATACTTGTGGATGAATTTTATTTTCCCAAAATTGCTTCTTGAAGTTGATATGGCACCTCTTACATTCCTTCTTTGACTTGTGGTTTCTACACTTATACTGGTTGGTAATGACTCATTCAAAAGCAAATCTACTTTATGCACCACTCTTCTCTTTATCATCATCTATCCTTGATGGCATGTTACCTCTACGTAGGAGACATTTTTGGTTATGAGCATAAAATTATCTCTAACAGAGTTCAACTTAGTATTCTACTATTGTTCCTTTCTTGGCATATTGTGTGGGAGACTTCACATTTTATTAAGGTGAATATTCTTATGTTGTGGTTTTTGTTGATAGTCTCTATGTTGGTGGTATGACGAGAAATTAATGTGTTCTTAGATCCGAAAGGTGTTTGCTTTGAGGATTATTTTTTGGTTTAGAGAATTGTGTTCTAGTCTTGGTTGACTTAGCATATGCAATACATTATGAAGACTAGTAATGTTTTATGGATTTCAATCGACTTAGTACAATGCACTACATGGATAAAATGTTTTTAATGTTGAGAAAGAGAGTTTTTGATTATTTTGTTTTCATCTAATTAGGCCGACCTAATTGATGATTAATATATACTTGTATGTATATAAGGTGTTTTGAAGTGAAGATAAATATAGAAAAGAGTGTGAGCGAGTAGAAAAGTGTGTGTGGAAGAAAGGTCTGAGCCTAAATGCTTTATCAGTTGTGGATCAGAGCAGATTTATTGAGTGATTGTTGTGTGAGGTAGTACTACATATTCTAAGCTTCATTGGAACTGAACCCTACACATTGAAGGTGCATCCTATCAGTTCAATCTCTTGGAAGTGAGCCATTATCTTTGTATCTTGGGGGTTAGCCATCTTTTATATTCACACAGTGAGCCTTTTTAAGGATAATGAGTCCTAGCAATGAGCATTGTAATATTTTGTATCCAGATATAATATATTTGAGTTAACCCTCACCATGGTTCCATATTTAGGTTTTCCACATAAAAATATTGGTGTTCATGTGTATGGTTGCATTGATTTTTTTCTATGTTCTCTTGTTGATTTAGTCAGAATTGTGACAATGGTTAAATGGATTTTATGTGAATGGTTTTATGGAATACTGATTCACCCCCCTCTCAGTATTCTAGATGTTCAACAACTGGTATTGATGAGCCTAGTTTTTGGTCGAATTTTGGGTAAATCTATAGTTTATTTGCTAGTAGATGTCATGGAATTTAATGTTAAATGTTGGTATTTTCATAATATTTCCCTCAAACTGTTAACAATGGATTAATCCTATATCTACAAGCTTTAATGACATTTGGCATAATATGTGGATTATCTATATTGATTTTGCATGTGGTTAATGAATGGTCCTTAGAGTGGTTATAGATGTACAGTTATTATGCGTACTGACCTTTCCATGCAGATTTAATACGCCAAGTTGAGGAAGACACCGCTAGTTAGGCATGCACCATAACGTCCAGCTAAGAAATCACTCCAAGTCAAAGGTAGCCGATGACAAAAGATTCTTCATGCAATTGAATGTAACCACCTTGTAGTGGAATTTATTGGTCGAGCATGCATGGGCATGACTGTTGTGCTGGATTTGCATTTGGACCTGCATATCTAACTAGATTCTATGCATGCATAATTGCCATCGCTCCACTTCTCCTATTTTCCCTAAATTGTGTCCTCACAGTCGTGGAGTTGACTGCCACATTTAGTTGATTAGTATAAATAATGATTTGATGCTCCTTCTTCGGGGGTTGCACGATTTGATATTGTACTCTCATTCTCCAACTTTTAGTAATACAGATACATTACTCTCTTGTATGCATGATTCATAGTGAACAAAATAAAGTTAAGAGTTCGAGCATCTAAGTTTCTTTAGTTTTAGAAGATAATTATCCAAGGTGGCCGACTTGATGAGTAATCTGTCTTCTTAGTTTAGCATTAGTTTAGTATTATTTGTTGTTTAGTACTTAGAAATTTGGCATTGACTATTACTGCAGCCACTATAATTTCATTCTATGACTATTCTTGTAGCCAAAGCATGTAGAGTAGTGTCCTCTCTATTCCTCAGTTTTTCATTCCTATTATGCATTTCCGCTTAGCATAGTAATTGATTGATTTTCAACATTTATTTCATTCCTTTTCAATAAATTTACTTTTAGTATTGTGTGTTCCTTAGCTGTAGAATAGAATGGCTACTTAGAGTTCCTAGTGCACATACTATGCTGACCCATTTCAAGTTCACATCCCTGGGTTGACAAGTTAAATGCACCTTCATGATGGTTGAAATAGCTATTTAGGTCAGATTTCCAATCTTTGAATCATGTGTGTAAAGGCTTAGTTATTGAGATCATTGTAGGAGGCCAACATTTCTTGCACCGTTCATGGGGATGGTGTCAAACTAGGGAATCTTTTGGAGTCATTGGTAGTTTTCCTTGTTGTAGTGTTTTTGGAATTTTTTCTTAGCATATCCTCATTTAGGAAGTAATGACCCCCCTTATTCTTTCCTAATTCTTTGTGTGAGCTGATTGATAGTGTGTGATACCACATGCATATAGGAAGGAGAAGGGATGCTTATGGGAGATTCCTTCCTAACAATCCTAATCCATTCCAGCTAGTTGACTATCAGAATCTACCAGAAGAAGAAGAAGAAGAAGATCCACACCCCTTTGCTGATGCATATCTTGATTTGAATAATTCTTAAGTCTCCTCTGAAGATCAAAATCAGCTTGAGAACCCCTTTGTATTGGAACAACATCAAGCAAGCATGGGTGATGCAAATAGGAACAAACCTAACCAACCGAATTTTCCTTTCCCCATTGCCCATCAGAATGAAGTTGACAACATCAAGAAAATTCCTACCTCAGCACTCCCAAAGTTTAATGGACTTATCACAAAAGATCCAGACACCTTTCTATTTGAGTTTGACATATTCTACAGGAGTTATGATTATACTACTGATTCCCATAGGCTTAAGCTATTTCCTACCACTTTGAAAGATGCTTCATTAAGATGGTTCATGAGCCTAGGCAGAGATACTGTGGAAACTTGGGAAGAAATGAAGAAAAAATTCCTTGAGAAATATAAGGAATATTGCAGAGGCAGTGACATGAGAGGTGACATTTTCAGGATGCAGTAAAAGGAAGATGAGATCCTAGAAGATTACATTGCAAGGTTTTTGTTTTTCCTACAAAAATCTCCACACCATACACTTAATGAAGACTCAAAAAAGTTGCTTTTCTTAAGAGGAATTGATGATAGCTTGTTATGAAATAACTTGCACAATAGAAGAATATGATATGAAATATGCTGCAAATACCTTATAATAACTGAGAATAACAAGCCACTTCAAGGGGGAAACCTCCAAATATCTCTAATGAGAACACACTTCACAATATGATGGTGAAAGAAGACTCACAACCTCCTATATATACCTATTTATGCCTAGGATATCACCTAGGCCGACTTAGACACCCCTATATAAGACCTAGGCCAACCCAACCAACTAAATAATAATATAATAATGATAACATGACATAATTAGGAGTTAAGATAGCCACAAGCCGACTATTCATAACCTAATGTACATCAATATTAAGGGTGTAACATGACCCCCTTCTTCAAAGAAGCATTTTCATCAATGCTAATCAAGTTTGGATTCTTTTGAATGAACTCCTTTCCCTCCCATGTGGCATCTTCAACTGGTAAATTATTCCATTGGATGAGATACTCGGTGAGATTTCTATTCCTCAGCTTCTTGGTGTGTGTTTGATGAATTCACTTTGGTTCCAAAATGATTCTTCCTTCTTCATCAAGCTCTGGTAGTGTTGTTTGAGTTGTAATATTATGCCCAATTACCTTCTTCAAACAAGAAACATGAAAAACTGGATGTATTTTTGTTGTTGGTGGCAACTCTAGCTTGTAGGAGACACTACCGATATTTTGCATGATTTGGTATGGCCCATAATACCTTGGAGAAAACTTATTATTCTTTTTTTGTTGCTTTTCTTATAAGGCTGCAATCTCAAGAAGACCCAATCCCCAACTTCAAAACTTATTTCACTAAGATGTTGGTATGCCTATTGTTTCATTCGATTTTGTGCCATGGCTAAATTCTCCTTGAGTCTTGAAAGTACTTGTTGTTGATGAAGCAAGTGGTCCTCTACTGCCTGAACTCTTGGTGACACCTTTATTGAAGATGTGATGGAAGGAGGATGATATCCATAAAATTCCAAAAAATGGAGACATTTTTGATGAGCTATGAAAAGAAGTGTTATACCACCATTCTACAAGTGGTAGCCAATCTACCCATTGAGACTTTTTCTCTAAAGTTAAAAAATGTCGATATCCTTCCAAACACTTATTAACGACCTCAGTTTTCCCATCTGATTGAGGGTGGTATGAAGAGATATGAGCCAATTGAGTACCCAAACATTAGAATAAATCTTTCCAAAAGTGACTAGTGAAGATAGGATCATGATCACTAATAATAACCTTAGGTGTACCATGTAGCTTTTGGATATTCTCCAAAAAATATTTTTCCACTGCACTTGCTATAAAAGGATGTGATAATGCAATTAAATGTGCATATTCAGTGAGGCGATCAACTACTACCATGATTACATTATGACCTTTATATTTGGGAAGCCCTGTGATGAAGTCCATGGATACCTCTTCCCAATGCTGACTAGGAATAGATAAGGTTTGCAAGAGACCTGGTGTCTTAATTGTCTCCCCTTTATTCCTATGACAAAGCAAACATTCAACCACAAATTTTTGAACATCACCTTTTAGCCCTACCCCAAAAAATCTTGCTTGACTCGATGATATGTCTTCAAAAATCTTGAATGACCACCAACTGGAGACTCATGCAGCTTTGTGAGAATCTTGTGTTTAAGAGTGGAATTCTTGTAGAGATACAAACACTCTTTATACCAAAGAGTATCTCCCTTCCAACAAAACTTATCTGAACTACTACGATCACTTTTTAATTGCTAGATAAGATTACTTGTTGCAATATCATTTTTCCACTCTACTTTGGCTTCCTCCACTCAATTTTCTTGTAATATTGAAAGGGCACACAATAAGGCTTCATCTTTCTCATCCTTACTTAAAAGTACATTTTCTACAATATTTTCCTTCCCTTTCTTATATAAAAACCTCAAAGTCATATCCTAACATCTTAGTGACCCATTTTTGTTGCTCTTTCGAAGATAGTCTTTGTTCCAAAAAAATATTTCAGGCTATCATGATCTTTCTTAACCTTGAAGTGTCTAACCATTAGATAAGGCCTCCATTGTTTAACTGCATGAAGAATTGCTAGAATTTCCTTCTCATAAAAATGTTTTAGTTGATTCTTACCCTTTAATTGACAACTCTCAAAAGCAATTGGTCAACCTTCTTGCATGAGAACTACTCCTATCCCATTTCTAGAAGCATCACATTCCACAATGAATTCCTTGGTGAATTCAGGAGTAGAAAGCACTGGAGTTGTACACATAGCCTCCTTTAATCTCTCAAATATTGTATTAGCGAACTTGTTCCGATGAACAAAATACTTCTTTAATAGAGTGGTGAGGGGTGCTACTATACGACCATAATTATTCACAAATATTCTAGAGTACCCTGTAAATCCCAAGAAATCCCTCAGTTTCTTAATGGTTTTTGGAATAGGCCATTCGATGATAGCCTTAATTTTTTTAGGGTCCACCTTTACTCCATGTGAAACTATGTGTCCCAAATACTCTAGCTCCTTAAGACCAAAAACATACTAGGATGGATTAGCATAGAGTTGATGATCTTCAAGTATTTGTAATGCTTGATCCACATGTTGCAAATTTTCTTCCCAAGTCTTGCTATAAATCAATACATCATCAAAGAATACTAACACAAACTTTCTCAAGAACTTCTTAAAAATGGAATTCAAACTTTGGAATGTAGATGGTGCATTGGTAAGACCGAATGGCATAAAAAAAATTTAATAATGACCCTCATGAGTCTGAAATGTTGTCTTACAAATATCTTCCTTCTTAATTTGAATTTTTTGATAACCAGATCTAAGATCTAACTTGGTAAAATACATAGCTCCATTCAATTCATCTAGCAAATCATCAATGACTGGAATAGGAAACTTATCTTTAATTGTGTACATGTTGAGCACTCTATATTCTAGACACATGTGCCAAGTGTCATCCTTCTTATGTACCATCACCACAGGTGAGGAGTAAGCACTTTGGCTATGCCTGATAATTCCTTCCTCTAGCACCTCCTCAACAATTTTTTCTATTTCACTCTTTTGTATGTGTGGATACTTGTAAGGCCTAATGTTCAGTGGTTGGCTTCCTAGAATTAATTGTATGGCATGATCATGGTCCCTCTTAGGAGGAAGTCCTTCAGGCATATCTCCAAGAAAAATTGAGTGACGATCAATTATAGCTTGCAAATCAGGATGAGTAAGAGCATTAGATTGAGAGACTTCTAATGAGCATATCTGGGCCACAAATCAATCCACTCCTTTCTTAAGAAAATTTTGCATTTGATGAGAGCTTACCATTTGTGGGGATTTTTCCTTCAATCCACTTAGCTCTACAATCCTTCCTTCTAATTGAAATCTCATGAATAGTTCTTGGAAGTTCATCTCAATTGTTCCCAATGTAGTAAGCCATTGTACTCTCAAACCAATATCTGTTGCACCCATGGATATCACATACATTGGGGTATCAAGTTGATAATCTCCCATGGATAATTTAATGCTATGAAACTTTCCTAAACAACAATTGTACCACCATCTGCAATCAAAACCTGAAACTATGGAGTTGGATATATAAAACAATTTAGATGAGTAGCTAACTTTTTATTGATGAAATTATGAGTACTACCTGAGTCGATCAACACTATTACCTTCTGCTTATTTAAGAACCCCACCACCTTGAGAGTTTGTGGAGCACTAAAACCTGACAGTGCATGATAAGAAATTACTAGTTTATAACCATGTGATTCCTCATTTGACTCCCTTTCATCCTCTAGTATGGGTTCCTCCTCTTCTTCCTCACTTGGACCTTCAATATAGAACAATTTATTTTCACTACATTTATGTCCTCGACTATATTTTCTATCAAAATTGAAACACAACCCTTTTTCTCTTTTCTCCTCAATTTGCTAAGGAGTCAACCTAGTAGGTTGTGTTGAATATCCTTTCTCTCTTATCACATTAGACCCTTACTTCTTAGGAATCAAATACTTCTCCTCTACCCTGTGTGCTAAGATAAAAGACTCATTTATAGAGCTAGGGCTAAACATGCATACCTCATGTTGAATGTGATCCTTGAGATCCCCCAAGAATAAATCATTCAAGTTGTCATTTGTAATTGTATCCACTCTTAAGGATAGATTTGGGAATGGCTGAATATAATCCTTAACTGATCTTTTTTGTTGAAGTTTAGCAAGCTGGTTGAAGAAGTTGTCTGTCATGCTATTGCTATATTGTGCTTGGAGTTCCTTCGTAAATTTCCTTTGATGAGTGCAAAGAAAATGATACCAAATGAATTGATCTGGTTCTAGATATAGGGAAGCCATCGTGACCTTTTGTCCATTTGGGATTTGGTGTACTTCAAAAAAATTCTCCATTTGGTTTATCCATGTTAGAGGATCCTTGCCATCGAACTTGCACATATCCACCTTTGGAAATAAATTTCTAGATCCCATAGGAGTATTAAAATTTGTGTCAATGTTAGCTGACCTAAAATTTTCACCTTGGTTGCTTGAGAACTCCTTTCTTGGTTCAACCATATAGGCGCTTAACATGTTTCGTATATCCGATATATCTCCTCTTAGGTCACACATATCCATCTTCATTGAGGAAATGTATTCCTTAACCTTACTAATTTCCTCATTAGGAGTAATATCCTCTATTGTTACCCCATCCTTATCAGGAGTCTTCCCCAGAGTGACAACATTCTTTTTGCCCCTTGTTGTAGGCCTCATCATGATGGGAACCAATAATTTTAAAGTAAATCACATAGGTGAAACTTAAACTCTCTAAAAATTTTATTGTAACTTACTAGGTCCAAAATATCTCTTACCTAGAAAAATATCCAAGAAATAAGCAAATTCATAGCCTTGAGAGTGATATTTGTAAAATAATTAATTTTTCAATAACTTTCTTATTTATTCTCCAATTCCTCCAATTTTTTTACTGTACACTCATTTAGTATATATTCAAAAACCTAATAAAAATAAGACTCCAATTTGATAGGATGTGAGAAATATACAGATTCCAAATAAATTATGTAGAAACCCTAATTCTACAATAATTCACTCAATTCTGCTCCAATTCTTCTAAAATATGGACTATAGCTTCTTTAATATGTTCTTCAAAAACCCTTTAAAAATTAGAAAAAAATTTGCCACTTCAATGGGGAAAACCTCTAAATATCTCTAATGAGAACACACTTCACAATATGATGGTGAAAGAAGACTCACAACCTCCTATATATACCTATTTATGCCTAGGATATCACCTAGGCTAACTTAGACACCCCTATATAAGACCTAGGCTGACCCAACCAACTAAATAATAATATAATAATGATAACATGACTTAATTAGGAATTAAGATAGCCACAAGCTGATTATTCATAACCGGATGTACACTAATATTAATGGCGTAACATAACTGCATTGATGCCTTAAACCTCATGGGAGGAGGAGATATTTTTCAAGTCTCTTGGGAAGATATCAAGAAAATATGCCAAAAATACTCTAGGGAAGCTTCAAAGAAAGGGAGAGCTTACCAATCTTCCATGGGTAAGTTAACTACTAGTGGAGTCTCAAGAATGGAGATTACTCATTTGTTAGGAGACTTCAAGCAAGACATTATCAATAGCCTAGCTACTCAGCTAGATACACTTCAGGCAAAGAAGAAGCAAGAGGAGGCAGAGGCAATGTTGATAGAGTATTTCCCCCATTGCAGACAAAAGAAGGACTATAGATGCAAGATGGTAGCTAACCTTGAAAGCAAGCATGTTCCACCAGAGTTCAAGCCAATCCAGATTGAAGAAGGTCAAGTATACTATGTTGCACAAAGGAAGCCTTGGGATCCAAGACAAGGTATGCCACCGGATCCACTATCCTATGTTGGGCCATATTTTAATTCCTATTCCTCTAGTAACCAATGGGAACCCCCATATCCACCCAATTATGGAGGATATCCAACACATTCTTGGAGTAACCCTCCAAATGCTTGGCCCAGTCATCAGATTTCTCCACCTTAGCAGTAGCACCCTCAGGGGAATTGGCAACAATTTCAAGGACATTGGCAACCACCTCTAGGAAGTTGGTAGCAAAAAAATCAATGGAGAGGAGGGCAGCAATGGCCTACACAGGCAGCCAGTTACATGCAGCCACCTTCTCAACCCCAACAACTTGCTATAATTCCTCCATCTGCTAATCCTAGCTCAAATGCACTTAAACCCACTCAATTACCAACTCAACCCACACCCAGTCCAAATAACAAACCACAACACCAGCTTGCTTACTTTGCTGATTCAAATCAATTTCCTGTATATGCTGTGAGTGTAAGTGACATCCACTTGCATTCAGGTACTACTCTATTGGCCCCTTCCAAGCCCATTATCACTGAGCTCCAAGTGGAAGAGGATGAGGAACCTTTGAATGATCCCATTCAACCTAGTGTACCTAGAAATCCTGAATCACTCCAAGTCAAGTAGATTGAACAAGAGCCACAATTTCCTAAGAGATTGAAAGTTGCCAAGAAGATGGAAGAAAAGGAGGATACAACCTTTGATATCTTGGACTAGCTGAAGCATATATGTGTCCAGATACCTCTATTTCAGGCCATAAAGGATGTTCCAATCTATGACAAAGTAATCAAGGAAGCCTATCTCAAGAAGCCAGGTAGGAAAAAGAAAGACCCAACTATAGTTCATGTGGTGGGCCAACTAGCTGACATCATGTTGGGAAAAGTAACTATTCCCAATTATAATGACCTAGGCAGTTCTATGGTAGCAATTGTCATAAATGGGATCTAAGTGAAGAATGCTCTGATTGATTTAGGAGTAGCAATAAATGTAATGACCAAAGACATCCTGTAGCAACTAAATATCGCAAGTATGAGTTCCACTCCTACTATCTTGCAGCTTGTTGATAGATCTACTATTAAGCCTGATGGTGTAGTGGAGGATCTTGAGGTAGTTTTAGACTCCTGGGAGTACCCAACAAACTTTATGATTCTTTCTCCTAAAGACACAATAGGCGGGTATCCCATTATTCTTAGAAGGCCATGGTTAGCAACTGCAGATGCATAAATTGGATGTCAGTCAGGTGACATGACCATTTTAGATGGGAGGAACACTGAAATTTTTGTTCTTTATCTACCTGCTCAGCCATCTCATGACTAAGATAATCCTGTATGGCCACATGTTGGTGAAGAGGCCGAGGAAGTTAACTTTTTGGTGCAACTTATGATGCTAGGTAGAAGCTATTTCATGCAGTTCCAAGATGAGAATGAAGTATTGGCTAACATCATTCAAAACCATTATGAAGTGGAGGAAGAATCATCCTCTCATTCTACTACTCCAGTCAAGACACTTTTTCTTGCTCTTCTTGCAACTATTGTTCTTGCTTATGTTCTTCCTATAGATACTCTTCCTACAACCACTATTCCTACAAACAAACTTCCTGTAGCCACTCTTCTTGCAACCACTCTTCCTATAGCCACTCTTCCTACAGCAACATGTATGTCTTATACATTGCTACCATATGAACTAAAGGAACCAAGTGTTAATGAAGCAACCATGATAGATTTAACTACACAAGTCCAGGTGTTAGAAGGAAAATATTTGAATGTTAATAGTAAATTAAATGAAGAACAACAATTATTATTGGAAAACCTATTAAGGACCCATCAACATTCATTTGCATGGGATTATCATGATATGAAGGGATTGGATCCTAAACTTTGTACACACAGAATTTACATGAGAGATGATTGCACCCTAGTAAGACAACCACAAAGAAGAATTAACCCTGCACTAAGAGAGATTGTGAAAATAGAATTACATAAATTACTAGATGCAGGATTTATCTACCCCATTTTAGATAGTTAGTGGGTGTCTCCATTGGTGATTGTGCCCAAGAAAGGAGGGAAATGGTGAGTTTGTGTTGATTATAGGGAACTTAATGTTGCTACCAAGAAGGATCACTTTCCTTTACCCTTCATTGATGAAGTTTTGGATACACTTGCAAGAAAGCAATACTTCTAATTTTTAGATGTGTTCAGCGGTTACAACTAGATCCAAATTGCACTAGAAGACCAAGAGAAGACTACATTTACCTATCCATGGGGGACCTATGCCTATTCTATGCTTCCATTTGGCTTATGCAATGCACCTGCAACTTTTCAGAGGGTATTCATTAGCATCTTCTCAAATATTTGTCATGATTGCATGGAGATTTATATGGATGACTTCACCACTTATGGTGTTGATTTTAATCAAGCATTGGAAAATCTTAGAAGGGTCCTGCAGAGATGTGAAGACCAAAATTTGTCCTTAAATAGTGAAAAGTGCATCATGATGATGCAAGAGGGTGTAGTTCTTGGCCACTACATCTCCCACAAAGGAATTCAAGTAGATCCTGCAAAGATTGAGGTATTCAAAAATTTCTCCACACCTGCAAAACAAAAGGATGTTAGGAGTTTCTTGGGTCATGTAGGATATTATAGGTGTTTCATCAAGGATTTCAGCAACGCAGCAACACCATTGTACACTCTTCTCACTAAAGATGCTGAATTTCAGTGGACTAAAGCTTGTGACAAGGCATTTTCTGACTTAAAGGTAGCCTTGTCTCATGCTCTTGTACTCAAAGGGCCTAATTGGGAGATTCCTTTCCACATCCACATTGATGCATTAGATTATGCCATAGGAGAGGTCTTAGGACAAAAAGGAGTTGTTAAAAATTCTATTTACTTTGTCAACAAAAAATTACAAGGAACTAAATTCAATTATACAATGATAGAAAAAGAAATGTTGGCAGTCATCTATGCATTGAACAAATTCAAACATTACATAGCAAGCTACCAAATCTTTGTACACATTGATCATGTATCCATTAAATATATCATGAATAAACCTTTGATCACAGGTAGATTGGATAGATGGTTATTGCTGATGCAATAGTTTGATATAACCATTGTGGATAATCCAGGGAAGGCCAATTTTTTTGCAGATTTTCTTTCAAGGCTAACTACATCAGAAGACAATCAACCCATAGATGAATCTTTTCTTGATGAGCATCTATTCTCCCTTAGTGTACAAACACCATGGTATGCTGACATAGCCAATTACTTGGTCACAGGTAGAGTTCCTTCTCACTTCTCTCCAAAAGAGAAAAGGGCACTCATTGAAAAATATTTTCCTTTCTCTTGGATTGTTGGATGTTTGTTTTATACTAGACCTAACCATGTCATGAGGAGGTGTGTGAACGAAGATGTGACATATTAAATTTTGCATGCATGCCACAATGAACCATGTGGAGGAAAATTTATAGCCAAGAGGACAACAATGAAGGTTTTGAACATAGGGTATTACTAGCCAACACTCCACAAGGATGCAGGAAGGTGTCAAAGAATGGGTAGACCAACCAGGTCCGATGAGATGCCACTGTGCCATCAAGTATTAATCACTCCCTTTGACAAGTGGGGATTTTATTTTGTGGGACTAATTGACCCTCCATCAAATGGTAAGTCTTATATATTGGTATGCACTGATTATGTGACAAAATGGGTAGAAGTTAAGGCTATGAAGCATGCAAGGGATAACAAGGTTGCAAAGTTTCTTTACAAGGATATTTTCACAAGATATGGAGTCACAAGAGAAATAGTGACTGATCAAGGAGCTCAATTCATATCAACTCTTGTTTCAACACTAGTTAATGAGTACAACATAAGATACAAGAAGTCTACTCCTTATCATCCACAAGCTAATGGCCAAGTTGAGGTGACCAACAAAGAGATTAAATCCATTTTGACTAAAACAATAGTTGTTCATAGAAAGGATTGGGCAAACAGATTACCAGAAGTTGTTTGGGCTTATAGGACAACCTGGAAAACAACTACAAGCTTCACCGCATTTGAGTTGATGTATGGAGAAATAGCTTTGATGCCAATTAAATTTGAATATGAAACTCTGTGGACTGCAGTAGATTTGGGGATGGACATTTCTAAGGCACAAAGAGAAAGAATTATGCACCTGAACGCTTTGGATGAGATAAGAAGAGCAGCCCTACAACATACAAAAGTGGTGTAGAATCAGAGAATTAGGTGGCATGAAAAAATTATCAAGGACAAGAAATTCCAACCAGGAGATTGAGCCCTACTCTATGACTCAAGATACCAGGACAATGTAGGAAAATTGCAAACAAGGTGGCTAGGACCATATGAAGCTGCTGAGGTCTTTCCTAATGGAGTTGTTCAACTTACTACCATTGACCTTGTCAGGTTTAAATTACTTGTAAATGGTCATCACCTCAGATTATACCACAAGCTAGCTTCTAAAGAAGAATTCCTACAACAATTCACCTAGCATTCAACACCTGAGCTTCCTACAACCAAAGGCAGTGGACCTAGCGTCCCTCCTTCTGGCTAATTAAGGTACATACTCTCTCATAATAAAGAATTTCACTTATGTGGAAGTCCATTTCTTCATCCATCCGCCCATCCACCCATCCATCACCACCTTTCTCTCTCTTCCATCACTTCATTCCACCTCACTCCACTTCATTTTCATTAATTGCTTAATTTATTCGCACAAGGTGAGCGATACTTTCTCCACGATCTTTGCAGCAAATCTTCCACATATTTAGGTATGTGCCCATTAATTTCTATCTTTAATCATCTTTTAAGTGCGTTCATTTAATCACTATACGTTAGTACAGAAGTTCACATAAATGCCATCATTCCCTGTCAAATCACCACTCCCATCTTGCATGTGTGGACACATGTCCAAATTTAGGTTGGGGGAAGGGGAAAGAAAAAGATGCAAATATTTTGTGAATTTATTGCCCATGTGTCAATTCATACTAGACCATGTCAGAAAATTTGAAATGAGCTATTTTGAAATTTGAATGAAAGGATGGCTTGCACGTGCGAAGTGACAATAACTGCAACCACCATTTCTTCCCATTATAATTCCCCATTTTTATCGCTCCTTTTCTTTCCATTATTGCCTTGTCGTAATCTTGAGTTGCAAGCAAAAAAGAAACAAAGAAAAAAAAATCAGTTGATATTGGCACTAGAAATTTAGTAGGTACTGCAAGAAAGTGAGCTTTATTTTCAGACGGGAATTGTAGGAAAGAAGTTGCAAAGCATTTGTTTGATTTTAGACAATGGGAGGTGGGTTAATTCAAAATGAACCCATGGTGCATGACATTTTGTTGCAGGATGCATAATGCTTGGCTGAATTTAGAAATTGCGAATGGGAAGATTACTTCTTGAAACTAGATGAATTTGATGAAAGCATTTCCCTTGAATTTTCCCAGAGATTTTCAGAAGGGAAATCCATAGTAAAGGGGTTGGAATTTGTGGCAACATAGGAAAAAATTGAAGAGGTCACAGGGTTACCAAATGATGGAAAAAATTACCCTACCTCTAGAGACTCTAGATCAGCTAGGGCTGAGTTTACAGAGTTGAATGACCCCCCATTGAGCATAGATAAATAGGGTGCAAAGAGAATGTCTCTACCCAAGCCATGGAAGCAGATAGCTGTGTATGTTATCAAATACATCACCCTTGAGGGTTGCCAGTCAAATTTTCATTCCGTACACTTCAAGCTTTTGAATCACATGAGGCATGGAAGGAGGATGAATGTGCCCAACATGTTGTACAATATTCTCTCAATCATGGCGGCCGAGACCTAAAAAGGTAGGGATAATTCTATTTCCCACCATTTCCTAATTAAATTGCGAGTTGAAAAGTCTTTGAATGATGTATCTACAATAACCTAGGAAGAATTTATAAATGTTGATCAAATTAGACCTAAGCACTTGCAACCTAGGGCTTTACCTCAATCTCGTAGGTCTAGTAGGAGAATAAGCACGACTGAAGCCATTCCTAGTGCTTCAACCTCTGGTGTTGCCTCTAGTGTGAATCCTACTATAATAGAAGAAACCATAGAAATTAGTTCTTCTGAAACAAAGCACTCAGAAAAAGAAAGTTCTTCCTCTAATTTTGACGATGACATTCCACTTGAGACCCTGATGAAAACTAGGGCACAAAAGAGAGAAGTATAAACGAGAAAAGGAAAGGTTGAAACACAGCCTATAGAAAGAAAGGTGTCAAGTTATAAAAAGAGAAAGGTTGACATTGTTCATCCTATAGCCAAAAGAAAGCATGAGAAACCTCCTAGGAAATCAAGACCAACTGGGCCTGTGATTGGTACGCTTCCACAGGGAAGCCCTAAACTTGGTGAGACCTCACATGGGGACCCTAAAGCTCCAATGGAGTAGGAGAATGTTGAAGAAGAAGAATACATATTTAGGAGAAACAAATATAACACTAGCCGATCTTTCTAACATTGTAGAAGAGTTTTAGGAAAGTTAGGACTTCCTGCAGCATGAGCAAGAAGTCTTGCAATAAGAAGTCCTGCAATAGGATGTCCTGCAGCAACAACCAGAACTAGGGTAGGAGTTCCTACAACCACAACAAGAACAAGAAAAAGAACAAGAACAAGAACAAGAACAAGAACAAGAGTCCTTGCAACAAGAGGTGAAAGAAGAAAGATCACCCCTATAGCCAAAGATAACTAGATAGTCTGAGTCCATGCAAATAGTGCCATATGAGGAGCCGCCATCAATAAAAAGACTGGTAGGCATTCATAATCCTCTTGGTTTTATAGTACATGTAGTAATTTTGAATTTATGGAGAGAAATACAAAGAGAGGAAGAATGGAGAAAGGAAAAACAAAAATTGAAGGAGGAAATTCAAAAGAATGATGAAGAGATTGAGGATAAAAATGTAGAAATTGCCACCTTGAAGCAGAGGGTGGGTGATATGGCAGCTTTGGCACCATGAATTTTGGAATGTAGGACCCATCCAAGGGTTTATGCTATGCTCTTGGAAGAGAAGTATCTCTCTTTTAAGCTGTCAAGGATTGCCTCAGGTTTGAATCCTTCTATTGACACCCCTATGGAATTTTTCAATGCTTATAGAATTGCATCCCCTAAAATGAAGAATTTGCTATGTGAATTTTATTTGCATAATTATGCTATCACAAAAGACCATGATTGGAATCCATTGTTGTATGTTGGGGATGTTCAATTGAGAGCATTCATGTCAGGTACAAAATGAGATTAGTTGGGGACAACAACATGAAGCTTATAAACAATTGGAGTATGATATCCCTCTGCCTGTTAGAGTTGAATCAAGTGACCTAAGGGATATTTACAGAGAATGGCACAAAATGCTTCTCAGACCTAGTTATGGCAACATGATTATGCCTTGGATTGAGGCAATTTATAGTGAGTATGAAATAAAGACAATAGAAAAGGAGGAAACCATGAGAGAATATCTACCACAAAGATGGAATAGTCTATTTGATGAGCTAAAGCAGGTTGAGCCTCATTCTATCCACAATTATGTTGTAGCACTAAATAGGATTGATAGGTATATTCAGATTGGGAGAACTTAGGGGCGGTCTTGGCTTCCCCTAAATTTCTAGCCACCCATGCTCATGTGGCTCGTACCAAACTTCAAATTCTACTAGCTTGATATTGCTGTAGAAAGGTAGAGATGGAACAGATTTGAAAAATTGAGAGGATTCTATTGGGATCCTGATACACACACTACAACCACTAATGTTGGACAACTATTAGTTGCAAATTTTAGAGCTTTGGCCAAGCAGAAGAAGAACCCTTCCCCTGTTGGAGGACCAACAAGACATTAGATTGGGGGGAGTGATGAGCCTAGTTTTTGGTCCAATTTTGGGTAGAGTCTATAATTTATTTGCTAGTAGATGTCATGGAATTTAATGTTAAATGTTGGTATTTTCATAATATTTCCCTCAAACTATTGGCGGTGGACTTAATCCTATCTCTGAGAGGTTTAATGACATTTGGCATAATATGTGGATTATCTATATTGATTTTGCATGTGGTTAATGAATGTTCCTTAGAGTGGTTATAGATGTGTAGTTATTATACGTACTAACCTTGCCATGCAGATTTAATACGCCAAGTTGAGGAAGACACCGCCAGCTAAGCATGGACCATAAAGTCCAGCTGAGAAATCGCTCCAAGTCAAAGATAACTGATAGTAGAAGATTCTTCATACAACTAAACGTGACCACCTTGTAGTGGAATTTATTGATGGAGCATGCATGGGCGTTATTACTATGTTGGATTTTCATTTGGACCTGCATGTTTGACTAGATTCTATGCATGTGTAGCCGCCATCGCTCCTTTTTCCCTATTTTCCCTAAATGGCGTCCTCTCAGTCGTGGAGTTGACTACTACATTTAGATGATTAGTATAAATAATGATTTGATGCTCCTTCTTTAGGGGTTGCACGATTTGATATTGTACTCTTATTCTCCAGTTTTCAAGAATACAGATACATTACTCTCTTGTATGCATGATTCACAGCGACAAAAATAAAGTTCTGAGTTTGAGCATCTGAGTTTCTTTAGTTTTAGAGGATACTTATCCAAGGGGGCCCACTTGTTGAGTAATCCATCTTCTTAGTTTAGCATTAGTTTAGTATGTTTTTTTTAGTACTTAGTTAGAAATCTGGCATCGACTGTTCCTGCAGCCACTAGAATTTCATTTTGTGGTTGTTCCTGCAGCTAAAGCAAGCGGAGTAGTGTCCTCTCTGTTGCTCAGATTTTCATTCCTATTATGTATTTCCGCTTAGCATAGTCATTGATTGATGTTCAACATTTGTTTAATTCATTTTCAATCAATTTACTTTCAGTATTATGTGTTCCTTAGCTGTAGAATTGAGTGGCTACTTTGAGTTCCTAGTGCACATACTGTGTTGACCCATTTCAAGTTCATGTCCCTAGGTTGATAAGTTAAATGCACCTTCATGATGGTTGAAATGGCTATTTAGGTCAGATGTCCAATCTTTGAATCATGCTTGTAAAGGCTTCCTTATTGAGATAATTGTAGGAGGCCAACAAGTATTAGAGCTTGGTTCCTTGAAAGAAGCCTAACAGCTTGAGAAAGGTCCCAAAATTTGAGTATTAGAATTTTTTTCCTCCGGAAGTGGTCTTTGCTGGATATTCTGAAGAAATAGCAGATCTGAAAGACAAGTTGATGAAATCGAATGAGTATATTGAAAAGATGCAAACTAAAAGTGTTGAAGCATGTGATCTATTGGTTAAGGAATATTAAATTATCTCGAGTTTTCCGCAACAATTGGATGAAAAGAAAAGAACTGAAGAATTTCAAGAAATTGAAATTCAAAGAAAGATGGATGAATGCATAAAGCTTGAGGAAGAATTAGAAATATTGAGATCTAATCTGTAAAAGGCAAGAAGTTTTGAAGAAAAAATTAAGATAAACTCAACAATTTTTAATGAATTGATTACTTCTCAAAGATTGACTATGGATAAGAGTGGTTTAGGGTTTGAGAAAGTTCAAAGTTCTAAAGTGAAGCAATCTACTGGTAAGAAGAATTGGTGCAAAGATGGACAAATGAAGGATGAAAGAAACTATTCTGAAAGAACTCGTGTCAAATGACATGATGCTAAAAGGTATTTATCTTTCAATGGTGTTTGTTATTCTTGCAATAAATTTGGTCATAAGGAAAAGGGGTGGAAAAGTAATGTTACATCCCTCTGACTCTAACATGTTAATGGCAATGGAATTATGGTTGTTATGTTAATTGCAATAATTGCTTTTCATGTGAATGTGAAAATTGTGGATTAAACAATTGTTTTATCTATTGCATCTGTAAATGTGAATGTTTTACTTTAATTTGCAAAATGTAAATGAGGATGATGATATTATATTTTAAACATTAATATACACGTCGAGAATGGTATAACCCTAGTTTTCTTGCTCAAGTAGTTGTAGGATCGACAACACTCTATGGGAAGGGGACTATCATCAGGAGAGGACGTATTTTGGCAAGGATCAATTTGTCATCAAACTTTGAGTCGGTGTATGACAAAATGCAAAGTTATGACCTTGGCCTTGGTAAAATTAATGGCGTCGGTTCATGGAAGGCAGGGCATTCTGCCATTTCATCGTGCTCTAGATGAAACATCTGGAATTCATGAAGACCGAAAGGTTGTTGTTGGGGAATTTAGAGGGAAACCACATAAAATATGGAAGTCTCTCTCTCTAGGGATTCATATTTTTCTTCTTTCATCGTATTTTCATTTTTCACCACCGCATGAATTCTGCTTTGTTCCATTGGAGCTTCTCATGGTAATATGCTGCCATAGTTAGGGTCTCTTTTCCTCTTCTCTCACAGATGATTTCTAGAGGAGTTTTAAGATTAACCTTTTCGGTAATTGAAGCTTCCAAATTTCATCCTCAACAGACCTTATTTTGTCAAGTGTGAGACTCTCTAATTTGAGCCTGACCCTGAGAAAATTCAAAACTACCTCTCTATCAGGGAGTGACAACCTGTGTTTTCATTGACCAAGCTGTAGGAGGCCAATAAGCAACCGATTGGTAGCAAAGGGATCTCAATATTCGCCGAGATCTAGACGCCTTGATAAGCACATATAAGAGTCTTTCATTATGAATTGTTTGCTTGAAAAGTTCTGTGAAATCATTCTTAATGAATGTCCTTCTTGCTTTGAAAGTAAATTAAGATGATTTTTTCTTCATTCTGTTGAATTGTAAATGAAACTATTCTTGGGAATCAATCTGGTACCGATACTAGTTCCTCTAATGTACCTAAAATTTTAACATAGTCATGATGGAGATTTCTTTCCTTGTATAATATCTCATAGTTCTAGCTGTGCTACAAATCCTCCTTAGTTTTATGGAAATATTCTTATTCTTGATTAAGCAGTGACTTTCTCCTTAGTTCTAAATTCTGATTTGGAAAGTGTTATCTTTTTCGTCTAAAGAGTGCGGTCAAGTGTTAGATTTGTTGAACCTCTACTGAATTTAATTCTTCCTTAATTCTTGAAGAAAAGAATTTATGGAAGTATAAATTCTTGAAAGTTAAACGAATGGTATGAGATATTAAGCATAAGGTTATGGGACAGAGCCTCTCAAGCTTTGTCCTAACACAAAAATTCTAAAAGGGAGCCTTAACTGATAAACTTGTTTCATCTTAGGACCTTGGCTAATTCTTACTCTCTTGATCCTTTGCAAGATCTAAAGTGGGCCTTAAAAACTGCTCTATGTCTTAATCTTTCTTATATATAAACCTTGGGTATTTTCTCAACACGTAACTTGAAGGATTGACCAAGTAACCTATCTTCATAATCTAGGTATGAAATTATTTGATAAGATCAGAAAGAATTCTTAACTAAATTTGTCACTCAATTTGCATGAGCTCAATGATAATAACTTCTGCCCTGAGAGAGAAAAGATAGTTCTAAAGGAAGTGCTTTATATTGGGTCAATTCTTGCACTTTATAATTTGATGTTAGAAAAAAACAACAGAGCTTGAATCAAGGAGAAAAGAAGAACCAAGTCTTTGAATTGGAAACCTTCATGTTGCAAGATTAGTGCATCTTTCTCTGATATTGTTTTCATTTATGTCTAAGACTCCTTAATTCCTCCTCATTAACTTGAGAATAACAATTTATTATTACTTAGAAGGGATAAGTTAAGAGTTGAGTATATCTCTTTGTATGAACCACAAATAAAATAAGCTTACCCTTAAATATAGTGAAAGGTTGTTGAGACCATGTTAAGATAATATAAATCTTGAAACAAGATATGATTTCAAACCAAGTTCTGGTAATATTAAACCCTAAGGTTAAGTTTAACCATGAACCAAGAGAAGATTGATATCTCAACCTGAGGTTGCAATACATAAGAAACTTGATCTGAGAGTTGTCATGTCGAGCAAGGGTGAATGCTAATGAAAAGTAGTGCCAGAGATGTTGGCACAGTAGTGCTAGAGACATCGACATAGTAGGGTCACATAAACTGGCATAGTGGTGCCATAAATAATGAAAAATCCTTGGCCAAGGTAGATGCCAATTAGGAAAAGTAAGCTTTCATGTTCCAGATATACTTTGATTAGAATGATCCTTTTGGTTAGGAGGAACCTACAGAGGAGGGATCGACCAATAGTATAGGTTCATGGACACCAGGCTTAGAGACATGATGACATTTGATCCTTGTTGATTGTCCTCGAGAAGGGTTAGGTTTCTTCAGTCAAAGAACAAGGGAGACCAATAGGTCTAGTTGGGCAGTAAAGCCCCTGATGATAATTCTCTTCCCTCATTGATAATGAAGCTCAAGTACAACAACATGAAGATGACGTCAAATATATTTATTCCTCACTCATAAATCTAGTTACATGAATTACTAATTAGAGTTTACTTTCATTTATGCCATAAATTTTATTCTTTTTGTTAAATTTATGTTGTAAGATTCTGCTGTTAATTTTTTGGACAACTATTTGAATCATTCAGCTGAAATGAAAGAGTTGGAATTAGTTAATAAATAAAAAGGAAGTTATTTAATTTCCTCAGTTCATTAATTGGATAAATGGGAATCCTAGATGGAATAGTTAGTTAGTTATTGCCAGATGAATTTGGTAGTTAATTTTCCATTCTTAAATCATAGAATGACGGTTGTCATCTTTGTTTCATAGTTGTAGTGTTTGCTCGTTATTCTTCTGGAAGCAAAGGAAAGTAGTTATTATCCTTTTGTAATTTTTTTGTTATATGTTTACAGTTAATAGTTTTCCTTCCGGTGGGAAATGCAAGTTTAAAAGTTAGTTGATGAATTGTATGTTGTAATGACATCGAGATTGATTTTATTTTCTGTCTAGCTGTAAGGAAACCCTAGTTCTTATCAATTAATGTAAGTTGTGAGTTAGTTAAGGATGCCCTAGCAGTTATTTTCTTTTCAATTCATTATCTATATTTTGGAAAAACCCTAGAATGTTAGTTATTTAGTAGCTCTTCAGCTGAAGATGGTAAAATAACTTTTTTTCCATTGAGTGTAAGATGTTAGATGTTACAAGTAAAATGAATGATTCTTTATCATTTTCCAGAAAATTTTATAAGTGCAAGAAGATTTGATATAAATTTAGTTTGTGTGAAGAGAATTTGAATAAAAGAGAAAATGGAAAGAAGAATGTTGTTTGTTGTCAGTGCAACAATAAAAAACACCCTGGTAATAACTGCAGAACAAGAAAGAATAATTATCTGGCAAAGAAGCATGATCAAATCATTAATCCAGAAGAAGCAATAAAGGAAATGAAAAGGATTTAGAGAAAGGAAGGAAAACAAGTTGAATCATCAGTATTATCTATGCCAACTTCTGGTGTAGACACTCCTGTCAATTTCTAAGTAAATCAGTGGCTAAGGGGGAGCAATTATCAGAAAATATAATGAACCCCCTCATCGATATTTGTGTCACATCATGACATAAGTATATTTAATGAGAGTGGAATTAAGGAATGTTCTTAGTCACATGTGTGAAGGATAAAGTCTACAAAATTTAAAAGAATGGAGGCGTACACAATTTTTGAGGTAATCTACCTACAAATTGAAGCATTAATTACAAAATCATTTGAAATGGAAGGAATAAATTCATACAATTCACTTGAGGCTTATGTATTTTTGAAGAAGCATGCAAAGGAAGCTTAGAGAGCAATTCAAAGTTTCAGGGTTTGAAGAAAAGAACAAGTGGATTCAACGTGAGCTCCATAATCAAGATATCTATACATTTCTTGTTGGCATTTATATAGGTATTCCTGTTTGCACAATCTTTCATTTTTATTGCTATGGATAATTCAAAGGTTGTGAATACTAGTGTGGATAAAGTGCAAGTTAATTTGAGAAGATATTTGAAGGATCTGTCAGAAGAGTATGTTGGTGCATTCTCTCACATCCCTTTGAGAGTGTTTCCTACAGAGGATATCTATGCATTTGTTTATAGTAAGATAGAAGAAATTTCATCAGTTCAGTTGAGCATGCTATGGGAAAGTGAATTAGAAGAGAGCCATGATGCCTACAGAGTGTTAGTTGAGAAAAATTTGGATGTTTGGAGGAAAGTCCCTTTGTTTTGAATTTGAAAAGAAGTGTATTCGAATAGTTTTAAGCAAAATTCACGATGAATCTTTGTGGATTGATGAAACACATTTGATTACCCGAGAAGCTATTAGAGATGTAACTATTTTGTGTTCCTCTAGACTAGTTCCCAAATGGAAGGCTATGGATGATCAAGAGATAATTGAGGTTACTAATACAAATCTTGAAGGGAAAGAGGTTGATTTGAGATTAATTATTGATCTGGTAATAAGATATGCTGCTATGATCATCGGTTACAAAGTTTGTATCCCTAACAATGACCTTACAATTTCTACTATTGTTGTACATATTGTTGTTGATATGGTTAAAGTAGGTATGGATTATGACTTATGTGAATTACTTCATATAAATATTTTGAATAATTTAAAGGAAATCAAGAAGAGTAAGAAGAATAATTTCTGCTATGACAATCTTGTTGTCTATCTGTTCTTTTACTTTTTGAGAGAGTAACCAGTAATAGGAAGAATAGAATAGTCAGATACAATACATATTTCCCATCAAATCAGGAACTTCATGATAAATCATGGTACCTTAGATGTACATGATATTTCCCTTACTGCATTCTTTGGAACATTTCAGATGAGGATGAACAAAAGGTTTAGGATTCCAATATATGTTGTTGAAAGGTACTCCGAAAGCATCAATTTTGTTGTATCTACAAATTTCTGTCACATGGAAGCAATTGAGTCAAGGTTGGTATGTATATCTGAATTAGATTATGAAGTTTCAGAGGCTAAAGTTGATAATTATGCTAAAATTATTTTGGAAAGCTCAAAGAATTTCAATATAGAAGGTAACTTCGGTAGTGCAACCAGAATAGGGAAGAAAAGGAAGAGTATTGTTAAACAAGAAGTTGTAGAAGGAAGTGAGTTTGAACATGAGCATGAAAGGATAAATATTCAGAGATCTTTGGAAGAATTGCAGAAGGTTATTCCTGGTGCTAATTTTGATTCATCTGTTTCTATTGTGGAGAATCTCAGAGACATGATTGATTCTTTGAGGGTCCACATCTTTGGACTTGAGGTGCCTATTGGAATTAGGTTTGGTGAAGGAAATTTGGAATATATCAAGGAAAAATGTGTAAATGTACATAGTTGAGTGATAAAGGAATTGGAGATTGTACAAGGTTGTGAAGAAGAGGCACATGAACTAATTTCTTTTTTCCTAGATTGGTTTGACAATACACTGAACATAATAAATGAAATAAGGATGAGTGAATCCAGATGAGCACTAAGGCATATACATACAAGTTAGTAGAAGATAGAGAAAATCAAAGGTAGTCCTACATTGTGCAACTTCAGTACAGATTATTTTCTCTATAGGATAAAATGATAGAAGTTATCAAGAATTTCATGGCACTTAGAGACATGATTAAACTCAAGCACACTTCTATTTCTAGTGCTCTTGGCTATATTGGTGAATTATTAGTGATTAATCTTAATCCCAATACTCTAGCAAATGGTATAGAGTCCTTAAATAAACTTGAGCTACTACACAAGACTCTTATAAGTGCAAAAGATTCATGGGAAGAAGGAAAAGCGTTGTGGAAGGTCATCCTAGAGAGTCTCAAAGGTACTTCTTTAGGTTAATTCAACTTTGTGTTCATATATTTTGGCTACATTTTGATATATACATATATACCAGATCCCATCCTTTGTCATTGATGTCAAAGGGGGAGAGATAAAGAGATAGAGAGATGAATAGATGAAGAGATAAAGGTTAACTAAGGAAAAAAAAAATTGTGAAGAAATTTTTTGAGAAGTGGAAGTATTCAGAGTTGTTAGTTTCAATATACTGGAAACTGTTTTTGTCATGCTTGTTGCCATCAATGATAAAGGGGGAGATTGTTGGAATTATGGAGCCTTGCAACATGAGCAGGAAGTATGGATGGTTTGTGTTGGTTATTCCTATGTTTTCATTGATGTCAACATGGTGATAACTCTATGAGAAGTCTACTTGGTTTACTAGAAGTTGTTCCCTGCCGGTAATGCCCTTTTGTGTTGGATTAGTGTGTTGGTATTTGAGTATGAAAATCACCACAAGATATGATACAACTCTAATCTATTAACCATGTTATCATGACTCATTCATATAGCTATATCCTGGATCTTGAGACGTTTTTGGTTGTGAGCTAAAAATTATCTCTGACAAAGTTCAATTATGTATTCTACTATTCATCCTTTCTTGGTATATTGTGTGGGAGACTCTGCATTTTATTAAGGTGAATATTCTTATGTTGTGTTTTTTTTTATAGTCTCTATGTTGGTGGTATTATAGGAAATTAATGTGTTCTCATATTTGGAAGGTGTTTGCTTTGAGGATTATTTGTTGGTTTGGAGAATTGTGTTCTAGTCTTGGCTGATTTAGTGTATGCAATACATTATGAAGACTAGTTATGTTTTATGGATGTCAGTCGACTTGGTACAATGCACTACATGGATAAAATGTTTTTGGTACCGACAAATAGAGTTTTTGATTATTTGGTTTTCATCTAATTAGGCCGACCTAATTGATGATTAAGATATACTTGTATATATATAAGGTGTTTTGAAGTGAAGATAAATATAGACAAGAGTTTGAGTGAGAAGAAATGTGTGCATGGAAGAAAGGTCTGAGCCTAAATGCTTTATCAGTTATGGATCAGAGCAGAGTTGTTGAGTGATTGTTGTGTGAGCTAGTACTCAATATTCTAAGCTTCATTGGAACTAAACCCTGCACATTGAAGGTGTATCCTATCAGTTCAATCTCTTGGAAGTGAGCCACTATCTTTGTATCTTGGTGGTTAGCCATTTTTTGTATTTAGGCAGTGAGCCTTTTTAAGGACAACAAGTCCTGACAGTGAGCCCTATAATATTTTGTATATGGATAAATATATTGTGAGTTAACCCTCATCACAGTTTTTCCCTTTTTGGGTTTTCCATGTAAAAATCTTGGTGTTCATGTGTATGATTGCATTGATCTATTTCTATGTTCTCTCTTGTTGATTTAGTCAAAATTGTGATAATGGTTAAATGGATTTTATGTGAATGGTTTTATGGAATACTAATTCACCCCCACTCTCAGTATTCCATATGTTCAACAATTGTAGCATTTATAAGAAAAAAATGATGAAGATCTATTAGAAATCTATATTGTCTATCATTACTCTTAATTCGTGTGAGCTAAAGCCTCCAACTATCTATTTTCTACATTTGAACATGAGTTTTTAATCTTTATATGGAAAGATAAGATCTGATGGTTGAAGATGATCTAGCCAGTCTAAAAATAATTGATACACATTGAAAAATACTTTAGCCAATAAAATTAATCCATACAGGACCACTTTATAAGTCATAAAAAATGAGTCACCAAAAAAGACAAATTAGAAATGGTGATAGCAGCAAAGAAGGCACATAATATCTTTTTGCAATTTTGTAGCTCAAAAATAAAACCACTATGAAGAGCCTATGGACTTGTAGAATCCTCTTGAGATTGCACCATGTGCCAACATTATGTTAGACCTTGCTAGAAGATCCCCTAGAAATATTGAGAATACACAATGTGTGCCCCTTTTCCACAATTCCATAGGCTTCATTTAGATATTCTTAGAACATCTTGCAGACTCACGAAATACCTTAAAAACATGACACCTATCCACATTCCATGATTTCATGGACTACTAATTGTCCCTTTATAAAATAAGATGTAAAGTGTACCACATGTCACATCTTGGTCTTTATAAAAGTCTTGCAACTTCAAATTGATGCCTTGATGCGACGTGTCACTTGTTCTACATTTTCGTGGAGCATTTTTGTCTTTAGTAACACACCCCTTGTGAAATGGAAAAATCCACTCAAAATGATGATCTAGTTATCAATGCTTGCACAATTCTATGGAACATTATTTCCTTAATAAAACATTCCTTGCAAACTCACAAACTAGGGTATAAAAAGTGGCGGGGAACACATACAAGGCACAAATAACTTAAGCAATATTTTAAAAGAACACACTCTTAATAACAACCTTAGGTTACTAGGGAAAAAAGGTCCAAAAGTTTAATAAAGTGGAGCACAAACATAGGACCCGAAGTACATTTTACGAATTTATTAAACAATGGGTCCAATTGGTAACCTATCAGAAAGGGTCGGTAAAGCACAAAATGAAATACCATAAGTTGTAACTTAAAGGTTAGGTAATCGGGGTAAGTAGTAAACAGATGAATAGAACAAAAGTGTTATGTAACTGCTTATACTTAGGGTTTTTAGGGTTTTTTCAGACCTAAACACATGCATAAAATAGAACTTTCAGTAAACCCTAGCATGAATAATTGCATTTTGAAGCTTAGGATTTATGGAAAAAACTAAGAACCATAAGAATATTGGAAATGTTCTATCATGAGGATTATATTTTAGTCTTATAGATGTTTGAATCTTGATTGAATTCCTTTTTAGTCGATTACTACTAGGAAGTTGTGTTAAGAAAAATATTTATCTTGCTTTCCTAAGTTAGTTTAGATTATAGGACCCTTAGACTTGATTTTTGCTAAAGAGCAAGTGAGAGTTTCCCTAGACCAAAATGAATCTTTCTCTTTTTTCATTTAGGCATGTTGAGTGATAATGATGTCATCATAAACATGATGACATTAGATACACAAAGAAATTCCTTAAACAAAATTTGTATCGTGTTGTATGTAATAAATTTTTTGGTGGTTGAATCAATTTTTTGTCAAAAAATGGGCATGACAAGATAGAGACATCGCATCCTACCTCGCCATTAGTGCCATCAACATGTAATCATGAAATTACATACTTGGCATGACAAAAGATGAATGGATCCTCACCTTGTTTAGTAGCACAACTTCATGATGAGATGTTTCTCTTAGGAAAATCTATAACAATATGAGATTTCCACCTCTAGTATTCTCTTGTATCATTGGTGGTTCCTACAAACACAAAAATAAAATCTCATAAATTTTGTATCATACAAAATGTCAATCTATTTTTGAAAAAGAAAATTCCTTCTTAAGGGAAGAAAATAACTTCTAAAATCCATTATCTTTACTATCAATTTTCCTAATGTTAGCACTAAAAAATTTAGAAAGAAGCATAAACCATCTAGAAAGAGTCATGAAGTACTTACTTTGGGAAGGCATGATTGATAATAAAAATATTTTATTTGTAATCAAGGATAAAATTAATCACCAACAAAAATGGAGATATTGGAGTTAAACACCTACATAACCAAAATATAGTTTTAGGGATTAAATTGATTTGTGGGAATGTATTCCAATATAAATACAAATGGTGGACCAACTACTACAATATAAGTTCTTGAACTCCACCTCCTCTTCATAAATTCTCATGTGGCTTCTCCACCATCTAGATCCCACATCTAAAGATTCATTTTGACTTATAAGCTATTCTTCATTGATCATGTCTCCTATAATATTAGAAACAACAAGCTAGTAGAATTCTAGTATGATTCAAAGTGATATCCTTCTACTAGAGGACAACCCCTAGTTCAATGAAATCAATGATGTACTCTAATAAGGTTATGGTGAAGAATGGTGAAGGACTATTGGTTCATAGGAAGTTAAATATTCTTCCAAGTGGCCACCTAGAAATATATTTCCATCCTAGATGTGGAATAGGAAATTAAAGATAACTTCACCAAATAAATAAACAAGAGGAGGATATATTTTATAGAGTTTCCAAACTAAATCAAATGAACTAGCTCAAAATTTGGGTTAAAATAAGCAAATATTGGATACATCATTTAAAATGAAACTCCTCCAAACATATCACAGTGTAATAAAATAATTAAGAAAGGCTTTCCTTACAAAGGTGGATACATTTTCATGGTTAGTGGTGCAAGATAATATCCTAATGTATGATAAAATGAAGAAATACATCTTCTAAGGCCATTCAAGATGTAATCTTCATCTCAATTAGGAGGAAATGTTTGGGCATCTACTAATTCAATTCCAATTTACACATAAGTGTTGGTTTTGGTTGTGTGCTAGTATAAATTGGTTAGGGTCCCTCCTAGATACTCTCCTCAAACTCTTTCGACCATTGCTTCTAATAAAAAAAAAGTTATCTTTTGTATATAAATTTCTAATCCATTGTTGTACTCATTTGGCATATATTGAAAGAAAGGAACAATGAAATTATTTATAATATTGCTATATGCCATGGGAAATTTTCATCAAAAGTGGGCATTATTATATTAGAGGCATTCAACATGATCAACAAGAACAAAATGGAAAAAGGAGGCCTCATACTATGACATTAGTATATTGAAGAAATGGCCTATACTTAAACATTCTCCCCTTGTTCAAGGGGCTAGTTGTTAGAATTGCTATATTATTCAACAAGAAAAGCTGTATGTGATAAAAGAGGCTTTCTGGCTAGGCGATGTGAAAGTCTTTCGTATATTCTTCATGAAGTATTTTACAATGAGGGTTGAATGCTTATAAAAAGCGCAAAGCCCTAAATGAGAAAGGGATTAGATCATGGCCGCGTCAACATCACATGAGATGAGTGTTGTGCGTATTTGCACAATACCCCCACTTCTCGGTAGGGACCCTTTCAGGATGTCTTTGGACCCCTTTGGTTTTATTGACTTGTCCTTTGAGGTGGTGTTGGAATGTTATCTTGGTGGCCTTGGTCTTACCTTGAGGCTTTGTATCGGTTTAAATTGAAGCTTTTAAGTGAAAATCCGGTTTCATCCGAATCGTGGGATTTTCCAACTCAGCGGATTTTCCGGTTCTGGTTCATTGTCCGCTCATTACCGTATTTCTTCCCGAACTAACTGATTTCTACCGACTCGATTTTCCGTTCCTCGCGGATTTTCCCCGACCGTTAAAATGCACTTTGCTGAAATCCTCAACTTCGCTAAAACCCGGTTTCTCGCCATATCCTAGAAATTGTTCATCCGATTTTCGTGATCTTTGGGATTTTCAAATTCGGCCCCGGCTCGGTTTCTAGATTTTCGTATTAATGCCTGTTTCCGCCATTAATTCCTGAAGTACCTTTGCTCAGACGCGTAAATGGGTGGATTTAAAGTCTTTTAGGCATCACTTTGATTTCATTATTCACGTATTTGTTGCCTTGACGTCTGAGTGAATTCTTCATTCGAGCTTTGAGCATTGATCTTGAGCTTCATAGCGAGGTTTTGTTGAGTACGCTGTTAGGTTTTCTGGCTGCTAGGGACACACTATTTAGCCCTTCTAGTCCGAGCTTCATCAACACTAATCCATGGTAAGTCGTCTCTGATCCTTCCCTTTGTTGCATCATGATTGAATCTTTCCAAGTTGATTGGTAGCCGTTCCAGGTCGGCCTTTGCTTGGTCACAATTTTATATTTATCGAACTAGGGTTGGACTTAAATCCACACCAAAGCTTTGTCGCCCGTGCTTGTGTTTATCCATTCACTGGTGGGTGTGTGAGTATGAACCCGTCTGAATAGGACTTTGCCCCCTAAGCGCGCCATTCGTTCTATTTTGCGAAAATTAGGGTTTCGGTTCATTTGCCCAAATTTTCCAAGGTTCAGTAGGTTTATCGTGATTTCATGATTTATGTTCAGCTCAACCTACTCATACCTTGAGAAATCCCTGTGCGCATTGATTGATCGCCCCAATGATAGTTTTCCTTGAAGTTTTAAGATTATCCGAGCTCTCATGGCGGGGGTCTGGTTATGGGATTTAGGGCATCATTGTTTCGACTTGAAGGTTAGTTATTCAGAGGTCTTTTGAAATCCAAATTCATGTGCATTCCGAATATGTTGATTGACATCGATGTTGGGACCATTAGAATCCAAGTAGAAAGGTTTGCATGATTGTTCGATTAATGGTTCGCGTGTTGGTATTTCGTCGGGTTTTCGAGGTGTTCGCAGAATTCCGACTCGCCTGGATTTTTCCAATGTTTGTCAAGTCCGCGGGGTATAGAAAATTCTGGAGTATTTAAACAGTCTGCGAAAATCCGTCCTATCTGGACTTTTCCGGTTTCCTTGCTCAGCTTCATACTTTTCGATTTTCAAGGATAGGACCAATGGAGTAAATGCTAAATAATGATTTCTTATTGCTAATGGATGGATTTCATGATAATATTATAAACTTGTGTCCGTACTAATGATTTATTTAGCGAATGATGTCTTTGCAGCAAGAATCTGTCTGGGTCGGATTTCTCCGAAATTTTGACCCGACTGGATTTTCCCGGTTTACCTTGTTTTCCCGAATTGCTTTATTTTTCCGGATTTTCAAAGATTGATGATTTGTGGCGGATCTTAATTGCTTCATATGATTTTATGCTAACCTTTGGATTGAAACATGTATGACAATTGGATACTCATGACATTCTTTTTTGAATGCAGGCTAAATCAAGTAAGGCCGCTGCGGGAAAATCTAAAGGAGATACGGAGGGGTCCTCCATTTCAGAGGTAGAAAGATTAAGGTTGGATACCAGGAGTCAGCTGCCGGAAAGCAAGATATCTTCTGTATGGTCTGAGGTCTCTGACACCAATGTTGGAGCATGGCGATATGAGGAGTTTAAAAAGAGAACAGCTCAGAAGGATCTGTCGGTCCTGAGACGGGGAATGATGAAGTCCGGGTTAGTTCATGTGGCAGGGTTCCCTCCTGCAATCCAATGCTATGAGTCGACACTGAGGTGCCCCAGAGTATGATTTTGGATACCAGCGGCTGTCGCAAAAGACTAAAGGCAAAGAGTCTTGGCAAATTTTAGTCCTGTTTCTATTGCCCAAGCCTTTGACATGCCGAATTTGCCTTCTGTGTGTGCTCTGAACATGGACATGGCTAGGACATATTATGAGAATGAGCCAACCAAAGCTCAACAGATGATCAATTCTTGGTTGGAAAAGCCAAAGTCACACTACTCCAAAATACCCAAGCAATTGCACAGGATCAAATTCAGATTAGATATTTATGATGCGATCACATTCTTGAGCAAAGTGGCGGGTTTGAAGAGTGTAGGGGTGTTGGAAAACTAGATGGTCCATGTGATCAGCAAGATTGAACAAGGAACCAACTATCATTGGGTCAGGCTTATCAGCACTATAATTGATAAACAGCTAAGGGATGTCCTAGAGACCAAGAGGTTCACCATGTCCACTTATGTGATGTATGTGCTAGCCAGATTCTACATATACAGGGGTTTGAATCCACGAGGGACATTTGGGTAGGACATAGTCTATGAGATTTACCCAGAATTGCACCTAGGACACAAGGATTATAGAAGAGCCAATGATGCATTCACAATGCACATCACTAGGATGCTCCAAAATGCTGAGCATGTGAGACTCTCAGATGGAGTGAAGGAATTGATAAAGAGATATGGAGCATGGTTCACTCATTTTCCCACCTTCTCTTATATCGTAATTGACTTTTGATGCCCTACCCATACAGGTTGCCTAGGTACCCTATGGATCATATTGTGTTATTGGAATTGGTGAGACAAATATGTGAGTTTGATGCAATTGTCAAGAAGGAGAAGCATAAAACAGGCTTTGGTGGGGATTTCCCTCTTGGAATTGGCGTAGCAGAAGTGTTCCCTTCCATTCAATCAACACATGCAGCAGGTGATGAGTTGGCAGCTCATGGTTTCTCCTTCCATTCCAAAAGAGCAAACTTTGATATCACTAGGGAAGCTCAGAAGAAGGCCACAAAAGAATACCATCATAAGGATGACCTAGAGGACTATTGGGCCAACATCAAAGATGATTTTGAAGCAAGAAAGAAAAGGTACTCTAGGCTTCCTGTTGATGTAATTAGGCAATACAATGTCAAGTTGATCCCTGACCAGTTAGAAGATGATGGAAATTTGGTGCAAGACCATGCCTTTGAGTCTGTTAAGGATAGGTCAATCGAGGAAATAAACTAGAATGAGGATGAGGTCACAAAGTTGGAAGACCTAATGGCCCCTGTTATAAAATTTACCACTTCATGGCTAAAACATAAGGTTTGGGAGCTGGAGAGTGAGAAGGTACCCTGTACCTTTAATTTGATGGGAAACCTCAATCCTATGTCTACTTCAGAGGAATCCGGGGAAGACAACCCCAAAGGGAAAACTAAAAGGAGCTCACCTTTCAAGATAAAAATTAGAGGCCCAAAAGAAAGTGAGCCAGAACCAAAGAGAAAACCAAAAGGAAAGAAAAGAAGTCGAGCTTTGAAGATAGGCAGGTCCTCTGATGAGGAAGGATTTGGAAAGCCAAAAGAAGAGGATGTTCCTCCACCACCAAAGAGGATGAGAACAGCTAGGGGTTCAAAGAAGAAAAGTCAGGCTACCTCTAAAGATGAGCCTCTGATTATTGATGTGGAGAGTTCAGGAGAGAAGACCAAAGTCTATATGAGGAGATCCAGGACTCCGTCCCCTAAGGAAACTATGCAAAAGATAGATCCTCCTCCGGAGGCACCATTTGTAGAGCAACCCAAGGCTACTTCCCCTTCACCAAGTGCACCTGAGCAAGAAACAGCCCATCAAGAACAAGAAACCAGTGGAGAGGTGGAGCCATTCAAGGAGGGGGAACTCTTTGGTATGGCAGTTGAACTTGAGGTCGAAGAGGTAGAAAATCACCCTTCCCCACTAGTCCAATATGAGGATTCTCCAGAGAATAGCAAAGGCCATGAATCACCTGAGAAGGAGAATACCCCGGTTAGAACCCTGTCGCCTGTGCAAGAGGATGAACCTAAGTTAGGTGACCAAGGTGAGCAGTCTCCTGAGAAAGGAAAGGATGAAATGCTGGAAAAACAACAGGAAGAAGCAAAAATAGAGGAAATCCGGGTAGAACCTGTTGTCCCGGATTGGCTTGAAAAGGAGATCACAAGGAAAAAACAAGTAGTTGTTGAGGACACTCCTTTGGATTGGGATGAGATGTTGTCTAAGATTGGCAAAGGGAAGAAGAAGAAGGCTGCTAAAGTGGTTTCAAGAATAGAAAGGGATGAGGTAAACAACAGAGTGATCCACATTGCCACCCCTATTGCAGACAAGACTAGAGAAGAAGTCACTGGTGAGGATTACAATGTACAAACTTTCAACCTTGGACCAGCATCTGTGGAACAAGATATAGAGGAGTATGAAGGGTCCAATGCTATGATAATTGGTAGGTTAAGGAAAGAGACTCAGACCAAGCATGAGCTGAGAAAGGAAAATGAGAGACTTAGGCAATGCTTGGAAGATGTGATGAAACCCCTGCAATCCCTTCACCCATCTTCTTCTGCCACTCCTGGTTTCTTGCCTAAAGAAACCATTTCTGAGATTGAGAAAATGAAAGCCTCTGCTCAAACTACAACGGATTGGTTAAAGGATGTGCAAATAAAAGGGGATAAGGCAATTAAAGATATCCTTTCAGTTGGGAAAGATGCAATCATAGCTAAGGACTTATTGGAGCATGTGATATCTCATGATAAGGAAGATATTGATCTTCTGTTGCAGAAATCCAAAGTCATCATGGAATATGGCCAAGATCAATTGGCTACAGATGGGATTCTTCCTTCCTCCAGACTAAGTGAACCATGGGAATGGTTTGAAGCTTTGCAGATTCGGCTGAAGGCCATGAGGAAGATCCAGAAACGAAAGAAACAAATAGATGGCGACCTGACCAGAGTATATGAGGGATGCATTGAATTTTTTGAGATTATGACTGGTAGGAGAAAGATTTCCCCTAAGTAACTAAGTCTGGAACAACTAAAGGAATGGTGGCATGATGTTTATGCTCTAGATTCTGAGAATGTTATAACAGGACACCAACTGGATGATGCAAAGAACTTATCTTGGTAATAATGGGATAAGTATCAAACCCAATAAAGACGATTAAATAGCACCTGCCACCAAAGGAGGAGATTGAATTCAGTGAATGTCGGCTTTGTAATTTGCCTTTCACCCGGCTTTCACCAGCCGGATAAAGTGTTTTGAGGGTTCAAGATCATTGGCTCAGAGTAAAGATAAGTGGGAGGTTTACATAGTTAATGCCATTTCTTGGAGATTTGAAGCCTCTACATTATGAGGCATGTATTGATCCTGCTAAGGTCACCGTGTCTAGGCCGACCTTGATGATGTATTAGCATCTAATGTATGCCTTATTTTGAATTCCTAAGGCCGACTTGTTTTGGTAGTTGTGTTTTTTTGTAAATGTTTGGTTGGGCCGACATGTCTTGAGAATTTGCTATAAAGGGCATTCTTGCCTCATTGTAAGAAGCTAGCTAGAAATAATAGAGACAAGTAAGAGCAAAAGAGAGCTAGAGAATTTTGTAGTAGAAGTAGTAGTTAATTTCTTGAAGCAAACATTGCTACAGAACAGTGGAATTGTTGCAGCATTTTGATGATCTAATACAATTGAAGACATTGTGGTTTTCCTGGTGAAATCTCTTGTTAGTTTATCTTGCATGGTTCCTGTTGTTTCATCTTTAAAATTGCTTAAAGATCTAGGATTTAGTGTTTAGAATTGGATTATTTTGGTGAATGGTGTTTATGATTTCATATTTGGAATGTTTGTAGCAATTTCTGGTCTATACTCCCAGTAACTATCTGATTGTAGTAGGCTGGTGAAGTCAACCTGGACCATACATTTATATATGCTTAAGTTTGATTGTAGATGAATATCTATGATTTGAAAACGTTCTCTTTGGGAAGATTAAAATCAGCTCTTGTGATATTGTAATGTGAGCTGATGAACCGTTATTTGAGGTTGGTCCATTCCAGGTATTTATCATTTGCATTGTTCATTCTAGGAATAGTTTAGATTTTATTCAATCCTTGCACCTTTGTCTTTTGCTATTTCTTTATTATCCGGTTAGATTTAGGATTTAAGATCATCAAATTGCAAGATCTGATAAGTGGAAAGATACAGTTTGCTTGTAGTAAGGTCGGATTGTGATTACCAGCGTTTTCACATATTATCTGAGTTGTTTATGCATTGTTATGACCTAACACCTGAGAGACCTTGGGGTGATTTTCAGTAATTTATTGTTGGAAATAACCTTTCAAGAGAGATAGAATATTGCATTATGTCTAAGTTGTCGCTGTGCAGAAAACACCATCAACAATGAGACATAATGATCTAATATTAACTCAATTAATAAAGAAATCCTAAGTTTAGCTTAAGTGCAGAGAATAAATTAGACTAATAATCAATTAAAGATTAATTAATTATTAGCTAATGAATGATAACTCTAACACCCCCTCTTAATATGAACTTAGGGAGTAGCTAAAAACCCTAAAAAGGAATGCATGATGGGTCCCAACAAACAAGGCCATGTAAGGTACCCATGTACAAACAAAAAATATCTATAATGTGGAGAAATAGAGAAAATCTCATGGGAAAAAAATCCACTCAAAAAGAAATGAAAGCCAAGTGAAGGAATGAAGAAGCCTCCAAACAAGACAAGGTTGTCCCAAAAGATAGGAACAAAGAGAACACCACTGAAGCATGAAGAAGCTGCAAAACTATCAAAAAATGACTGCTATAATGTCGAAAGAATAACCTCCCCTGAAACATCTGATGATCAGGTTCATGAAGAAAAGAATTTGTATGAGTTCCCCCAATGACACTACTCAAATCTGATGGAAAACCAAGGAAAACATCAAGAACTCAAAGATACAGATGGCACAAGTACCAATAGTCTGAAGAACTGATCAAGTGAAAATGGAAGGTTGCCTGTAGAAATAGGAATGCAAGAGTTTCCATATGGTAAGTGCTCCATCTCACCGAAATGCATGGGTAACTAGCCATTGCATCTGCCTAGTACATAGGGACAAATGCTACATACATAGCTCACTCCAACATGAAACCAAGGAAGCATTAGCACCAATAGTAGAAACCGGGCCCATAATGCTGACAAGGGAGAGGTATGATAGGTACATTGAAATTGAATGCCAAAATTTAGTGCATGAAGAGGAACCAAGAACATCTGAAGGTGCAGTCATGAAAGTACAAGCAGATATAAAGGATGTGCAAACCAAGGCACACACGCATGAGAAAGGTATGAAGGAAAAAAAAGGCAAACATCAACCCCCATGGCACTTTATATCATAGTGCAAGTACAATAAGGCACAAAGTGATGTGCAAGATCCCATAATACAGGTGCAATAAAAAAGCACTTTATCTTAGTGCATTTACAAAATCATAAATACATGCAATGTGAGCCCATAAGGTCCAAAAAGGAAAAAAATGCTGAAAATAAAATTCTCTGATAGAAAAAGAGGAAAATAGTAGCACCATGACAAAGTACATGAAAAAAAATCCACTTAAAAAAAAAACACCCAAAAATGTGTCTAGATGTAGAAGATATGGCTCGTAGAAGTCTCCAAAATGAGAACTGAATAGCTACAACATTGAGAAAATAGAATTATGGAAAAAACCAAAAATGAAAACTAGAAAATACTTGCACCACTACGAAGAGCACAGAATTCCACCCCATTTCAAAAAAAAATCACTGAAAAAGCCCACCGTATGGCCGAGATATGGCCTTTGGAATATTGGGTGCAAAATTGAAAAGCCCAACAAAGAGGGGCTAAGTGGGGAAAAAGAAGATCTCTACCAAATTTAGAAAAATCACCCCCAAATGTGGAGGTCTACCAAATTTAAGGATCCTGGAAAAAATTTCTCCAATTACAGTGCTTTATTTTGCCAGAAAAAGCAAAATTTGACTATTTTTCTTTTATGTTAAAAAAAGTCATAAAAAAAACTATTAGATTTTTTGTAAATTAAAAAACATAAAATAGATTTTTTTTTTAAATTTTAAAAGTAAAAAACATAATTTAAACTTTATATATTTAAAAAAACATATAGAAAAAAGCATTTAAGAAAAATGTATTTAAAATTCATCGGGGTGCCACCCCTGGGCATGGGGCTCGAGGGGGCTGCCACCTTGCCAATGGTAGGAGGCAGTACCCCCAATGGTACTCGCCACTATAGTGGGGGTGGAGCCCAAGGGACTGTCACCTGCCATCATGGCAGGTCGGCGATTCCTTTGGGAACCACCCAAAATTTTTAAAATAAATTTTTATTAAAAAGCTTTTGGAAAAAACCTACGGCCTAAAAATGATTTGTAATTTTTTTTAATGATTTAAAAAAATAAATTCACAGGGTAAAAACTATTGAAATATATATTTTTAAAATTTTTACCTCGTTTTTCATGTTTGGGAGGCCGTACGGCTTCCCTGTCAATTTTTTTTGCCTTAGATGCCAACTTCACCAAATTTGATGATTTGACAGGCAATCTAAGGGTTTTTGGACCTTCTAAGCATGATGGTGACATCCATTTCATGCCAAAATGCACCAAAAATATAGCTACCCTTTGGATCCGGAAAAGAGCAACCACTTCAAAACCTTGTAGATCTGGCGTCAGGAATCGAAATCAAGTGAAACAAAAGCCAAATTTGACTTTCTCGACAACTCTAGATCCAATGGTGAGGTCCTTTTTGCACCAAAATGCTTCAAAAAATCCCACCTCCCAAATTTGCAAAAAAAGTGAAGGGGATTCAAATATGAAGCCTACAACCCTTGTTGAAGAAAGAAAATCTCATAAATCGAGAAGGGGTTCGCTGAATCCACGCTTTGATACGATGTTATAATTGTGAAACAAGCACAAAACCACAAGCCACAGGATAAAAAAATAAATAAAGACACCTTCCACGCAAGAGATCTGCAAACAAGAATTGCTATATTCTTCAACAAGAAAAAGCTACGAAAGCAAGAGACTTTCAAGAAGATATGAAAGCTCTAGATATTCTTCGTGAAGTATTTTACAAAGAGGGTTGAATGCTTATAAGAGAAAAGTCCTAAATGAGAAAGGGATGAGATCATGACAAGTGTCAAAATCACATGAGATGACATATAATGATCTAATATTAACTCAATTAATAAAACAATCCTAAGTTTAGCTTAAGTGTAAAGAATAAATTAGACTAATAATTAATTAAAGATTAATTAATTATTAGCTAATGAATAATAACTCTAACAGGATTCAACCACCTTAGAACAAGAGAAATATGTTATATATTGCCCCCTTTAGGGATTCATGTGAATATTAATTTAAATAAAGCCTCTCGTGATAACCTAGGAAATGCTAGGGTTGGTTATATAATTAGTAATCACAATTGAGAATTTATATAAATTGCATAGAAAAGTTATAGGATGACAAAAATTATAAAGTTGAAGCCATGGTGGCCACCCTCACCATCCACATCACCCTACAATAAGTTTTAGAAAAAATGATCAATCTCTAATCCAATTGTTAATCATTAAAATTATCTTAAAGCTATAATACTAATTGGTGAGATACAAGGCTTAGACTACTATAATATGAAAATATAAAAATAATAGTTAAATCTAAAATTAAGTTGTCTTAATATGAAATTATCATGTAGAGTTTCAAATTCTTTATTCTTTTAAATTAACCATTTTGACATGCCTAATACAACCACCTTAGACGAACTTAAATCAATAATAAGAGGAAGATAACATCCACACAAGATAGAAGCAATAAAGATAAACAAATCAACAACATAAGAGTGTAAGAAACTATAAAAGATCTCATGTAACACAAGGTTTACATGGAGAAACCCTTTTGGGAAAATCTCCACCAAGAAGAGAGCCCAATCATTTATTATCTTCAAATTAAAGACTAAAATATATCTACTTACAAAGATCCTCTTAATTTTCAATTTGACAACACCTGTGTAAAGATTCATTCACTCTACTCACACACTCTCTCAAGAACATATGAACAATTTATTTACCTCACATTCTCACCATGTTACTTCTAGCTCCTTAAGCATCTATTACATAGAATTTCAATACCTAAATGACACATTCCAAATTAGTTATGAATCCCAACACCTTTACTTGGAAGTTTTCTAACATGCTTAACATAACTTTTGAGAGTTTTAACTTACCCACCAAAATGGACACCTATTTGTCCTTACAAGATGGTTACCATGCTTTTTCCAAAGTGTTATTAACCATATGCCAAAAATGATTACAAGTGTCCAAACAACCTCATGGAAAGTTGGGGACCCAAAACCACTATAACCTCCAAGATACTTTTCCAATAAAAAAGTAACTTCTTGCCAATAAATAATTATTTACTACTTCCCAAATAAAAATCAATTACCCTACTAGCAAAACCTTGATGATAAAAAATAATTGCCATTGCCGGTGAAGCCTCCATCCCTTATGATTGATTTATAAACAGTATTTGAAATAATTAAATATATAAGATTTACAAGGTTGATGACACCTTAATATTAACAATAGGAAGCACTTAAGTTATCTTGGAGGGAGACTCCTCATCATCATAAAATCACTCAAAAGAAATAAATATACTAACTAGAAGTTAATCAATATTCTCTAAGAAGTTTGGAGGAATTTGGATAGATTTAAATAAGTAAGCTTTTAATATCCATATAGGGAGATCAACATACCTGTGAACTACCTAACCAAAATTATTGTTGATTCCACCAAAAATATGGTCATATCAAGTAATATATAGAATTGTTTGAACCTGGGGTTGATCCCATAGTGCAATAGTTAAGTGGTGGTGTTGTATCTGTGGCCACTAGGGTTCAATTCTTTGGACTTGTCCATGTTGTTTATGTGGGCGTTCATGCCTTGTGTGCCAAGCGTTAAGGCTCGAGGCCTCTTCGCTCGCTAGGCTAGTGTGCTCGTGGGTCTTGTTCCCTCACTGGGCTTTTTTGCTCGCGAGATTGGTTGTCATTCCCTCACTAGGCTGGTGTGCTTGCAGGCCTTATGCCCTCGCTGGGCTACCATGCTCATAGGAGTGGCTTTCTCTCGCATTCATGCTGAGGATAAGGTCCCCCTTTTGTGGCCTCATTGGTTCATAGCTCCAATCAAAAGCATGTACCGATCAAAGAAAAGAAAAAGAATTGTTTGAACCTCTTGAATGCTAGTTAATAATGCATGACACAATTAAAGAAAGTAACTTCATATTACTCAAAGTACCCATCATTCCATTGACTAGTTGTAATTGATGACAATTTCATCTGTAATGATATTTGAGATCCAACCCATTAGTGCTAATCACATTAATATGGAATTCATTTTATAACCATTAAGATCTTTATGCAAGATGGATTCACTCTTTAGATAACAAAGCATAAATTAGAGCCTAGCGACCATCCTCACACAATGGGTTTGATTCCTTCAAAGCTACCATCACAATATAACCACTTTTCTTTCTACATTCACTAAGAGGGAAATGGCCTTCAAGGGGTCACTCATAGAAACTATATTACCACCATCTTCAATGTAGGAATGACTCAAACAATGGAGACAATCAAAGTGTTCATTGGAAATGGACATAAAGAACCTAGTTAACTTGGAAGTTTCTTTTTACTTTCTTTCAAACATACCAATGCTTATAGTAGCATAGGCTACAGTTCATGTGGAAGAACAATTCATGAGTGATCAATATAGATTGCATATCTAAGGGTTTGCCACTAATGACTGGAACTTTTAGCATGATGACCTTTTGGTGGTAGGTCTAGAATATAGAAAAGTTTATCTTTGACATCAATTACTAAGCTTGAACTTCACGTTCATGAATTGGGATAGGCCTCCAAGTACTGTGGGACGTACTAGAGTTGGGGAACTTGGAAGCAATGGCTAAAACATTAAGGAAATCTTGGCAATGATGAGTAGCACATTGTATCCTCTCATTCCTTCATAGAATAAACAAGATACAATCAAGCATTAACTTTTGATCATTTTGTAGTAGAATTGGCTTGGGATAATTACAATAAATCCTAATAAACTCAATCATTTGAAAGTGAGAGTTGTTTTGAAATCTTTGAATTTGCATTCTAATCATGAATAAGATTTTCTATTTTATAATATATACTACCATTTTTTATAAACACAAATAATATTTTGACTAATCATAGAATCTTGCCTATAATGATGAATCATATTTTTGTGCGTTATAAAATGGATAAGAACCCTATCCCTCCTATCTACCAAAATATAATAACACAATCATAAAATAAACAATTCTTTTATGACTAAAATATAAAGCACTCAACTATGAGTCCTTTATTTAAATCACACCTATAACCCTCATAAGATATAATTTATATTTAGATTCTTTTAGTCAATAAGTATTCATTCACTTTAATTTGTAAAATTAGTAGAATGACGTCACACCCCCCAAAAAAATTGTATTAAAAAAATCAAAACACTATTTCAACAAAAATTCCCCTAACCATTTAAAAGGTACCTACCTAAATTTCAATTTAAAATTATAGAAAAAGTGAATGCCGGCCCAATGAAGAAGTTTTAGCGCCGCATATAACGTTTAGTGACAACACGAGATGCATTGAAATCAGAGGAAGAGATGTATTAAAGTCCAAAATATGTCAAGATTTGGTGGGGAAGGTGGAGAAACAAAGCTTTGCATTTGTTTTCTTGTTCAAAACAAAAATTGATTTGCAGAGTAGAAAATTATGTCAATATCATAAGGATAAAGTACTTTTGACCCCAAGCCCTCACGAAGTGAACCCTTTTGACCCTTATGCCTAAAATCATTATGCTTTATGTAAATTTTAAGGACTTTTTAAGTTGTTTTTTAATTCGTTGGTTTAGAGTATGAGTTTAAGTTGTATATATATATATTTTTTTTAATACAACAGAGTGTCTCAGCAGCCCAGTCCGTATTTTGGGTACCTCGGGCGAGCTAGGGCGAGACTAGTCCCCTGCGGATGAGATCCCCCACCCGCAAGAAGTTCCACCTCTTAAACTCGGGAGCGGAGTCAAACCCAAGACCAATGGGGGGCAAACCCACTGCCCAAGCCAACTCTACTACCCCTGTGGGCTAAAATGTATAAATAATTGATCTTTTCAATTTAACGTTAAGTTTTTAGGTTATTTTTTCATCAAATTCTTTTTGAAAATAATTTTTGTCTCATTTTATATTTATTATAGTTTTGGAAGGTGTAAATTTTAATAGATGGTATAACCAAGGAACATATTATCATCTTCACCAATTATGTTCGATCCATTAAACAATAATTCTTAAGTAATTTTAAAGATTTTTAAATTTGAATGTCTTCAAAATTTGTTTTTGTGAATTAAAAAAATCATAACTTTAAATTGTAAAATGATAAATAGTTATATCGAAGTTGAATTAATTATTTTATCAAATTAAAAAATAATATTTTTAAGCTACCTTCACTTTTAGATTTATAATTCTTTTTTTTTGTATTAAATGAAGCTGAAGATACAAAAAGAATAGGCAGCTCAAAAGGGACTGCCAAAAGAAGTAAAACTGAAACAGTTACAAGAGGCTAATACAACCAAAGCCCTATTCAATAACCTTACAGACCATAAGAAATATGCCCAGCATAAAGCAGAAATAACAGTTACAATGGACTTGCTTTACAAAAGAACTATTAACATGTATCGAATACAACAACATAATGACAAAATGAACAAACACTTATAATCGAAACTTAAACAAACTTTGTAGCTGTTTGGAACACCAAATATCCCCATCATGAAGCTGTAGGAACTGATATTTAATCTTCTCCAAGTGCTTCCTATGCTTACCTTCTTCTTTAGTGCCACCTTTTAACTAAAAACACAAAAATATAAATTGTAGAATGATGTCAAAGTAAAACTTTAACATTTTCACTTCCTGATGAACAATATGATTAGCAAAAATCGATGAACATCTACTTCTCCAAATGTTAAGCAAAATAGTTTGTCTTATAGAATCAACCACCAAATTATTATAAAAACCAATGCCCAAAACAACTTCCTTCTAATATAACACATGTTCAAAAATAGCAGGGAGAAGACTAAAATCCGCATTCCACTTTTGTTTTTCCCATATACAGTCCCAAAAAATATGCTTCAAGCTTTCATTATACTGACAAAAAGGACATAAAGCAGGTTGGAGTTTCAAAACTTTCAATCTATCCCCTACTGACAATTTGTGATGCAAAATTTTCCAAGTCAAAATCTGAGCACTCAAGCTCTTCCATTTCTTTTCTTGAAATCTACATTTCTATTTCATAATTCTTACTACTTAACAATTTAATCATTTATTCTTTTGTTTGAAGTTTAAGTATATTTATTTAATTTTTTTATTACTGAAAATTTGAGATATAATACTATTCTACCATCTTTTAAAAAAGTTATATATAGAACATAAATAATATATAAAACACTTATTTATTAAACATTATTGATAATTTATCATAGTAAATACTTTTTACATCCTAAAAATATATAATAATTGAATGAATCTCTATTAGAAACCCCATGAGTATGAATCATACAAGTAAATATTATAAATTCTCTTCGTAATATTTATTCATTCTACTATTGGTGGATTTTTGGATTCCTTGACCATTTTTAGATTTGACATCACCTATGTAGTGAGAATTATAGGTTGTCTATGTATCCTTTGTTGGATGTTCTCATTATACTCTGCAACATTGAGGATCTTGAAGTTTTTTATTGCATGTTTGTGTTGTTATCTTCGAGAATTTCTTTAGGTAGGATTATATATATATATATATATGATTGCGGATTGAGTTGGATATGTTGATGGCATAAGGTCTACATCTTATGATGAGTATACCTTGCCTTTGAGGTATGGTTAGTTGGATGTGTTAGCAATTATTTATGATTGTTATTCCAACTATGGTGATTAATTCTTATCATAATGATTTATTTTGTTTTGTTTTATGTTTGTTTTGTTTGGTAAGTACCTAGGAGTGTCATAGTCATCATAATTTTATTACAAGGGCATTTTCATCATATTGCCTTTAAATTGACATCAGAGCTTCATGATGAATACAATTCTACCTTATCATGTCATTTTTAAGTGTTTTATCTTAGATTAATATGATATGACTTATAACACCTACTAATGAAAGGCTTAATTTAGCTTACACCACATATTTGAATCTTACATCAATTGTTAATAGCATTCATAAGATTAGTAGTCTTAGGAATAATTGTTGTTAAGGCTACATTGAGCTCTAATGCATGCATCTTGCCACACACATGATAAGAGGGGTCATAAACCTGTTTCCTTGATCAAACCAAAGGAGAAATCATTTAATAATGGGCCCATGATCCTTGTCACATGAGCATAGGGCAATACAACACAATATTGATTGATGCCAACATATTTCCTATCTATTTATTATAAAAGCTCATTGATTCTGCATAATAAGGTATTTGTTTTTAGATCCAAGTTCAGTAGTAAATCAAGAGTGTAGAATTTTAGGAAGCATCATATTGAAGATTAATTTAGAAGACAATGTTTTAAGGAGTTGTAGACTTGTTTGTGCTTGCATTTCAATGTAATTTTTGATTGAGTTCGTATTCTAATTATAAGCTCAGGCGGTAAAGACTATTGATGTATTTTATATTGTGAGTCAATAAAATCATTATTCTACATATTTCTTTTATGTTTACATTCAGTTGCGTAAAATTGTGAGTGTTTTGTTTAAAGACTGCATGGTCAAATAATTCTTAATTGGATCCTCCATCTATAACTACATGAGTTCTCTAAGGTCAAACCTCTTGGTGGGCCAAAAGTAACAACAATGAGCAACATCAATGGCACCATTCATCAACATGTAGGTAGCCTATATGATGATGATGATCTGATTTGTCTATTGTCCTATAGAATTAAATTGTGGACTAACAATATACTCTTATGAAATTAAATGCACATTGAATTATTAAATATAATGAAATAACATGTCACATAAAATACATGCTAGTTGACTCACAATAGTTAATAAAGTATGAACAATAAAATCTCAATTTAACAATTCAAAATTTGAAATTCATACCTATACTCTTTAAAAACCTTAAGCGATATAAAATCGCACAAAAATAATGATCTTAAAATAGAAAATAAATAATAATAAAGATGAATAGATAATGAATATATTGAAGAAAAAAAAAATTATGAATTAAAATAGTATTTAAAAAAAAGGTGAGAATGGTAATTTTCCCACTATATTGTGTTATGGTATATCTTTGGACACATTTTCCTAAGTTCTGTTTGGTGAAGGAACATTTGAAAGTGCCTGGAAAGGAATCCCAGCAACCCCCCACATGAGCCAAGTTGATGGGCAACCCAATGAACCGAAATTATCGCTACAATATTTAGATATCCAAAAGACTTTTGGCATTATCTTACCTTCTACCACTGAAATGTCCAGCTCCCAACCCCATTTTCAGGGAATCTTGTCTAAAATTTTTGAAAACGAAGGATTTGACAACCGCTTTACCCATTTAAGTCCCATCATTTTGACCAAAAATTATAAGTCATATACATAAGTCTATGGAAGTGGGTGTGTCTGGTTTCAATTTGTAACAAGCATATTTGCAGGTATGTGAGGAAAATTATATTGTGCTCAGTGATGGATTTCATGGCTTCAACAAATGCTGCTCATGAATTGCTAAGTGAGAAGAGGACAACATGCAATGGAGATGATACTGAACAGAGTTCATTGGATGAAAGCCATGGAATGAATTTGACAAGGAGAAGTCTGTCATTAGATGCAACAGAGGCAGAGCAAATGGATGTATTGTGGGAAGAATATTATGATGTATCAACTCTGTTAAATTCCAAGCTGGAGGAGCCTCAACTGCCTAAGAATTGCTGGCTCAAAGGGGTGAGAAGATCAAGTATGAGAAAGTACAAGTCATTTACAAAAATCTTCCATGTTTTCAAGGTTTTTGTTATGATTGCACATCCTAGAAGCAGAAAATCAGAACAAGGGGGTTCTGTTAACTAATGTTCTGTAAATAATTATCTGGTTTGTATGATTATATATTCTTAAGCTAAGGTATAAGGCAAATACCTGTTACTTGCTCATCCATAGTATTTATAAAAATGGTTTTTGAGTTTTGAGGTTTGGGACTTCTGTGTCAATTTTTTTGGTATTGATCTTGCAGACTGCTAAAGTTTGTCCATCATCACCATTGAAATCAAACAATTAGTTTTAGCGAAAATGACCCATTTGCATCTTTTTAATTGATAAAGCCCTGTAATTCCAAAATTTGGCTTGATACTTAAATTTGAGTAGCAGTGCAAATATTCAAATTAAGTTGGCCTAATTTGTTCCACAAATGTGGATCTGTTTTGATGATTCAACCATAACAATGATAATTGTTAAATGTTTCTGGATTAGATGGTGTCTTATTTTTGCAGCAATGATCCATCATCAGAATGAAGAAGAGAGCATAGGAAGTAAAAATCTAATCCAGAGACGTTGATGCAAAAATACTGACACAATCTAATACAGAGACATTTAACAATTATCTTCATGAATTGTAGAAATCCGTTATCATAACAATGTTGTTCAAAGATATTCATGTTTCCTAATAATCATTGTAAGCAAAATCTTGGAAAATGCATCACCCCTGCTTGTGAATCATAGACAAAAAGTAAAAGAAAATTATAAAAATTTAATATGGTTGAAACTGCGTAATATGGTGTTTCTAGATTTTGATTATGTTGAGTTATTTCATTAAATTTGGAAACACCATTACACAAAATCTAATGTCTTTAAATGGTTAAAAGTGATTTGGAAAGAAAAAAAAAACAGAGAAATTTAGGCAGTTTATAA
>VDFB02323973.1:0-26339 GCA_007258455.2 Sequoia sempervirens | reverse complement strand
GATATCTTGTTTTTGAAAAAATGACACCGTATGCTCAAAATATGACCATTTAACTAAATATGCTCATTTATGCTTTGAACCAAATATTTTATTAATTTAAAAATTAAAAAATTAATTAAATATTTAGTTGTACCTTCATGGCACGAAAATTGAGGTAGCACAGAAATCAAAAGGGCACAGAAATTGATGCAAAATGGCACAAAAATTGATGCAACTCAAAATTAATGTGGACACTAAAAAGATGGTTCAAATATCAAGGCGTCTGTACGGATCCGTACAATCGTATGGAATTTTTGGCAACTATTTTGAGATTCCCCAAAAACACTAAAAAATCAATTTTCAGCAAACCCTATCATATTTTATATGACAATAGGGGTTTTTGGGCCTTCTGAGTGCAGCCATGAGGTCTTTTTTGCATTAGCATGCACTGTTTGAGAGATCAAGGTCAAAATTTCTTTAAAATGATGGTAAACCTCTCTGATCTAGCAAAAAAAACTCGAATGAAACCCTTGCATAGAAAAAAACTTTGTAAGCTGATATCTTCAAAAAAAAAAAAGGCAGCTGCAGATCTGGAGCTCTGATACCATGTTGAAGTTGATAAATCCAACTTCACAGACCCCAAAGATCACCTACATGCAAATACCCTGTCACAGAAAGAAGACATTCAAGACAAAAAAGCAAAGGTGCTCTAAAAGCTAAAAATGTATTAATAGAGAGTGAGATACAATACAATGATCAATCCTTATAAAAGGAGATTGTGGAACCCTAAAGAAACCCTAATAGGTAGACATTTAATAATTAATATAATTATTAAATGTCACAATATGCAAACTAAAGTGAAATCTTAAGAGAGGAATAAAGGTAACTTAATTAACATAATTAAGTTAAAACCTTTACTCTAACAGAATGTAGTATGAAAATGACTACATTTTCAAGAAATGTAATAATATGAGAATCACAACAAAGATTTTCAATGAAATATATCTTTTGTATCAAATGTCTGAAAACATCATATTCCTCTTAATGTTCCACATGAAAATTCCTAAAGATCAACTTTTAAAGACCCTACAAATAATAATCTTTGTATGTGGTTTGAATAATTGTAAACCATCTTGGGTTAGGGTTACAAGAGAATAACCCTAAAGAGCTTTCAACTAACTCTTTCAAGAATCATAACCTCTGTAAAATATTGTTACAAACCCATAAGAACAAACTGTCAAAAACCCAAAAAACATTTGATAATAACCAACAACTCTTAACCTCTTTTACCACAGTTGTTCAACCAATATTTTAATCACATAACCCATAAGGGTTTTTGTTTTCTTTTCAACAAAATAATCATAGTCGACACAATAATTGTCGAAGAAATGATATTAGTTGCAAGCTTAATCACAATTTCATGCCTTTTAAAATAAAACAAAATAATCATTTTCCTTAACAAATCGTTCCAAAATATTACAAATACCTAATTATGCAATGAAGAAATCAAACAAATACCAGATCGATGGAGTCAACCACAACTACCCAGCTGAAGGAGCCATTGTCACTTCCTTAACAACTACCAAGCTCTTGCTAGATCATAGTCTACTATCCATGCTTGTAACTAACTCATCTAACTCCTCAAGTGTCGGCCAAGAAGAACAGATTTACAACTATGAACAAAATATCCTCATGGTGATGACTAGGGTTCCAGAACTTTACACAATGAAATGAAAAATCATTTTTCCCTAGTATTTTCTTTCAAACAACATCATACTTCACATGATTTAAACAAGCACTATAATACCTTTAAGTCCACTGACAAAGACTTTCCAAGAAAAATCGACACCATAAAAAATGCTAATTATTAATTCCAAAAGGATACTATGATAGTTGTTGGTGCCAAGTCACCACATTACAAATAATAGCAGTTGACATCTTTATCAATAATGCCTGATACCTCAAAGTCATTGAACCTTAATATCATCATTGTTGGGACTTTTAAAAGGTCTATTCCATTGATATTCAAACAATTCCTATATCACATGCTTAGTATGCCCAATACTCATTATGCCCAAACATTATTACCTTATAAACATTATTCCCAAATCAAAGACTTTTATAATTTTGATGGTGTAAACACCTTTCCATTGTTCATGTCAATGAAATTCAATAATAACCAAGGCTCTTATAACCACAAAAAATACCAACATAATGTGATCAAATATCAACCAATAATAATGTTGCTCAAATACAAAATACCATGCAAGCTAATCACAATGTGGTTGTGTTTAGTATTCAACCTTGCAAAGTGACTTGGATAATGTCACTTGTATATTTTTTAAGATGACCAAGCAAGATTCCACAAACAAGTTATCAAAAAACTTGTAACATTGTATGCTTTACCATATATCAAATGTTGTATACCATGTCAACAACCATGTACCTGATGTATGCCATATACCTGATCTGTGATTTGAAATCTTGAAATCATGAAAAGGATAAGTCTGACTTGTAGCACCCTAGTAAAAAATAATAACAATATCAGTAATCAACAGGTATCAAAAATTGAAGCATGGAAATATAAGACCTATAATTGCATGCCATGAACCATGTGTAATAACCATGTATATCAACTATGACATCAACTATAATCAACATAAGAACATGTATGTCACCATGTACATCTATCACCATATGAACCAACTGTGATCAACATGTATCAAAACAAGTTAAGAATGCATCCTATCAACATCCATCAAAGTCAACATCCATCAAGCATATCATCACATTCATATCACACTGCATATCATAACACCAATCAATGCAACTGCACATCAGCCAATCTAAGAATGCAAAAAATAGAACCAGTGATATCATGAACCCCATAAAATAGTTCTGGAATTAAGGACAAACTAATACATAAAAAATTGAAAACCAACAAATTGCATAGGTGTGAAGTGCAAATTTGTGAAGTGTAGTGTGAACCTTAATGAGTTAGACTACTGGAAGTAGTGAGCAGAAGGTGTCTACAATATTTGGAAAGGTTGTGAATGTGTTGGTGATGTTGTGGTGAACTTTTCTATTACATTGAGATGCATTTCTCATTGTAACATACTTATTTCTTATTTTCTATAACATTATTATTTCTTATTTTTTGTAATTTTGATCCTCTATTTGATGGATTAGATTATGCATTCTAGAAGACAAGGATTGAATATTTTTTGATATCCCTTAGATATGGATTCTAGAAGTCTATCGTGACTACTTACAATGTGCTTGCAAATGGTCCAAGTACTGATGATAAGATCAAGGCCTATGAGAACAATGGTAAAACAAGGTATGCTCTTTTAAGTGGTCTTTCTAATAATGCACTTGTGAAAGTTATGAATATAAAAACTGCTAAATAAATTTAGACAAAGTTGGAAAATATTTATGAAGGATATGATAAGGTCAAGAATGCTAAGATGCATAATCTAAAGATCATGTTTGAGAATATGTGGATGTCACAGGATGAAAACATTACAAGCTACATGTAGAAATTGGCCGAAGTTGTCAATTCCATCAAAGGGCTTGATGGAAATCTTGAAGATGATGAGGTGGTAAAAAAGGTACTAAGAACTCTACCTAAATCCTATAGCCATAAGGTTTCCGCTAGTGGGGAATTTCAAAATCTAAATAATTACTTGAGAGATTAGCTACTTCGGAATTTAACCACTTTTGAATTAAGAGAGTTTTGTTCAAGCAATGCAAAAGTTGAGACTACTTTTAAGGATGGGAAATCAAAGAAGACTAAGGAATCAAATCGAGATGATCTTGATGATGTTGAAGTAAACTTTGTGAGGATAATGAAAAAGGATACTAGAAATTATAGAGGTAAGTTACCTTTGAAATGTTTTAGTTGTGGAAAGATAGGTCATTATTCTTCAAGATGTCCAAACAAAGATTTAAATGACAAGAATAAGGAGAAAAAAGGTAAAAAAATTAAGAAAAGTTATTATGCTAGAGAAGATGTCAACATATCTGATGGTGAATTTGATTGTGGATAATGAGGATAGTGAATGCTTGTTCAAGGCTATGAAAGTTGAATCTAATTCTACTAACTCTAAGAGATGTGTGAAGGAAAGTGCTCCAAAGGCAGGTCATAGTACTATGGTGACTACTTTTAATGCTAGAGAGGAGAACTACTAGATTATTTATAGTGGATGCTCAAATCATATGACCAATGACAAAATTATGTTTCTTAAAATTGAGAAGTATGAAGGAGCTCTTGTTAAGTTTGGTGATGATAACTCTTCTAAGATATGTGGAAAAGGTTCAATCAATTTTGATGGAAAGCATAATATAGATTTGAAACAAAGAGAAATAGGTGAGTTATGAAAGGGGTTTCACCACAACTAATTGATAACGAATGACCTATTTCTTTAATTTCATTCAAGGAAATGAGATCCAAACAATAAGATGACTAACAACCAAAAGGTGAGTCAAATCAAGGTATGAATTAGCAAATTTCCTCTTTATGCAAGGATGGGTTAAATTGCACTTTGGGGAGAAAGATTAAAACCATAAAAAAAACTCCAAAATACAAGCTATAATGTGCAAATAAAAGATTGCACTCAAAACATATGGAAACAAAATTCAAAAGGAAGATCTGGAAAGGGGATAATGATTTGTACCAATCACCAAAAGTCACTTTTTGAAGCTTGTTGAGAACTCATTCACCCTATGGTGAATGGGTCTTAGCTAGGGCTCTACAAAAATCATTTCTAGGTTCTCTTCTATGGTGTCTGCACTCTCAGATTCTCGAGTTTCACTATTGGAAAACTGGAAATAAATCTTGTAGAAGAGTTTCCATGAAATGAAAATGTATCTAAGGGTTAATTTTCAGGTTCGTTTATCAAATGAATTGAAAGCATATAAACCCAAAGAACTATGAAGTACAAAGGAAATTAAAAACAAGAATGATTATACTTGTCATTCATTGAATCTTCCATGATTACCTTCATAGCACCTCCTAACTTGCTGATGGTTGCCCTCATATCGAACGTGTGAGCAATTTAAAGACAAAGACTAAGTCCTACACAAGCTTTGAAGGATTTAAATAAAGATTATGCCTATGCCTATGACAAAAAGACTCTAAAATGCCAAATAACTCTAAGTATTAATGTGCCAAAATGACGAAATTCATGTGTCTCCTCTCAAAATGTGAGAAAAATAACATTTTATAAAAAATGCAATTTTGATTGGACAGACGAGATCGACCTTCGACAAAAACCTAAAATCAAAGGACAAGATTTAATCTGATAATCCCTAATCAGGGTTAGGGAAAAATCATTAAATGAGTGGTCGAGATGTCATCTGAGAAAATCCAACCTACGCAAGGGAGAACGGATTGGTATAACTACTTAGGTAAAATATGGATTTCTCGAAATCAAGCTAGCGATAAAGACTACCTCGGGATTTGTGAGATTCGAAAAAATAAAGAAGATAAGAGCTAAACAAGATCAAATTTGGAAAAATCAACAAATTTTCAATTACTTGATTTTGAAGAAAAGTTACCATTTTGAATTAAAATTAATCTAAAAATATGGATTCTTGTGAGATACTTCAAATAATTGATTTTCTAGATTATTTTACTAAAATGAACTATTAGCGGATATCAAAAATGTTTGGCACCCTATTCTAAACAATTAAAATGCAATGGAAACATAATGAAACACCTCAATATTAGCCTAAGGAATTTGTAAGTGTAAAGAGGAAAGTGTTAAATGAAGATAAATGGTTATACCTTCCTTCTTGCAGCTGAAACTCCTTGGTTGGCCCTTGATTTGGATTGATTTTTATGCTCCTTGATGGCTCTTGATGTGGCTAAATGGAGGATTTGACTATGTGCTTGGATGCAAATGAAGATGGATGAAATTGATGGCTAAATGAGTGCACAAAATGGCAGCATTTAGTTGCAAAATGGCTAAGCTTGAAAATGTCCTTGAGGAGGGGGTATTTATAGAAGAATTTGAATTCTCTAGAGAATTCAATGGTTGAGATTCATCCAACAAGGTCAAGATGAAGTGGATAGGGGTGAGCTGAGATTCCTCATGTCTCTCAGCATCTTTGGACATGGAAATGCAGAGGGCCGGCGTGAGATGATGTGTAGGTGATGTGGAAGAGAGGTATAATGATGTGGAGGAAGGACAGCAATTTCCTATAATGGTGTGGACTCAATGACTGGCATGGGGAAGGGAAATGGAAGGAATGGAATGGCAATGGATGGAAGAATGAAAGGTGGAGACAGCATGGACGGATGGACAAGATTCTAGAAGATGTATGGGAAGGGGGAGGGAAGGTGGAATGGCATGGGGAAGAGAGGAAGGAATGGGGATGGAATGGAAGGGAATTAGGCTCTGACTCAATCAATTAGAGGATAACTCTTAGGGCTAATGGAGGATTAGAAGTCAACTTGCAAAAGTTGGAGGATGTGATACATCCTAATCAAGGATTAGGCATGTGCACATCCTTAATGAAGAGATTAAGAGATAGATTAGGATTAGATGAAAAAGACATGTGAGGAATTAAATAAATGTACATTTATTTTAATTTCCATTTGATGAAAAGAGATTATGAGGAGTAAGGCATTTAATTATTAATTAAATAATCTTAGGATTTTGGCAGACTAGAAGATAGCTAATTAAATAATAATAATATTAATAAATTAACTCAACAAGAGGATGTTTAGATGAAAGTGATAAATTTGGATAAATTAAGTGTCCAATTCTGGATGTCTACATTTTTCCCCTTTGAGATGGTGCTATGAAGTAGCACTTCCAAAGAATACAAAATATAGAGCCCGTATGAGATGGTTAGATTGAGAAGGATGCCCCCGTCATCAAACAGATGACTAGGAAGAAATATGATGGAGGTGAAGATGGGATAGGGATAAGGATGCCTCGAGAGGACATGTGGGTTCAATAGAATGGATGTGCCTCAAGTGGATGAGATGATGAAATGGGAGATGAGGAAGAGGATGCAAAAGGATGGATATGAAAGGATGAAAAGGCAAGAGGTTGGGAAGTATAAATGGATGCAAGTACAAAGATAATGTTGCCCCAATTAAGGTACAAGTCAAGGGGTTGATGATGGATGGAGGTGAGGGAATGAGATTCTGAAATAGGAGGATAGGGAAGGATCCATCCCCACGAGTGGTATTGATGAGGGAAGGATACATCCCAAAACTCCACTAAAGGATAGGGAAGAATACCTCCGGATGATGATGATGATGATGAGGATGATTGGATCAAGGCTTGTAACCAGACTGGGAACAAGACCAAGGATATGATTAGATGATTTAGGCTAAAGGGAATGGATGGGGGTTGGATAAATAGGTGAGATGAGGATGAAGGATGAATGGATGGGGGGATTTTGATAGAATGGAGAATGAAATGCAATCCTAGTGCAATTTTCCATCTTCAGAGCACTGATTTTTGCTATAGCATAAGACACCAAGTGCCAGGGTATGTGGAACTAAGGAATATTAGTGTCGAATGCATGAAACAAACACAACAGACAAGAAGGCTATCCCAACACCCCAAAGTCACGAAGACTTTGGTCGGGCCAGGTATTGGAATAACCACAAGCACACAAGGATGCCCCAACATAACACAAGACCACAAGGATCTTGGTGGGTACTATGTGGGACAACCAAGAAGACATAAACAAACAAAAGATCAAGATATGCCCCTATGTGTACTAGTCAAAGCACACCATGATATGAGGGATCAAAGCGGCCTTGACAAGTGATGATAGGGAGCTTAAACGATAAACAAAAGCCAAAAGTATCAAAATATCACAATCAAGTTCAAACGTCCTTTTCCATAGGATCAAAAGGGATGGATGGGATTGATGAGGTCTGTTAGGAAGGATGCATCATGTTGAGACCGATGATGGGTACTAGACTAAATGATCGATATGACATAGGGTATTCAAAATTGATTGGATCGCATGATACAAGTGGATCTCGTTTGTGAAGAACTGGTTAGATAAGGGCATAGGTTGATGACACAACACAAAGAAGACAAGATATGAGACTGATACACCCTAAAGACCTAGGGGGATCGGGGGCCGATCAAAGATTAGCCTTGCCTACGTGAGAGCGCAGAGCCCTCGAAGTTCGATAAAAGGCTGTCGACTAACCATGGATAAAAGTAGAAAGAGGACGATGAAGAGTGACGGTGGATGACAAGGACCAGAGAGGAAAAAGCAAAGACTAATGATAGATGATAAAGGAGTGGATGGACAGAGCAGAAAGACCGATGCTAGACGATAGAGGAGCCCCGGGGGTGGATCAAGTGATCGAGCTTGCCTACATGAAAGCACAAGGGCAACATAGTTCGACCAATGACCAATGAAAAAGGATGGATAAAGGATGATAAGATAATAATATGATAGGATGAGCTAACCCTAGATAAGGGGACAAAATGGTTGGATCGACATCATGGGACAAGATAGACCTGTTGGATATGATCGGAGGATGGTGACTACAAAGCTCAGGGATGGGATAGTTATCCAAAAAGATGAATTGGGAGGATGATATGATGGGATTGATTCTACACCAAGTTTTGGGGTTTAAAGAACCTAAGGTGCTAACAATAAGATTTTTCCAGATTTGGCAATTTTTAAAAATTGTCAAATTTTGCCATTTTAGGAAACCTTACGGGCATACTTTTGAGAGTCCATTTTTTTTCCAAAAAATACCCAAAACAAAGATAGGATGAATTTCCAACTAATATCCCAAATTTGAGACATGCATTTCAAGTTATGGACAAAAACGAATTTTCAAAATGCTGGAAAAAAACACTAAATTGCGATTTTGAGGGTCAAGATGAAAGTTTGAGGCCCCAAAAATGTTGAAAAATGGGGTCCTAGGGACTTCCACTCGATCGGGGATCCACATGCCATCTCATTACCCAACCACCCATAAAATTTCAGCTCAAACGGACACCCGCGTCAAAAGTTATGGCCTTCGGAAGTTTCGGCACAAAAAAATCAAAATTCTCAAAATGAAGTCTAGGTGATTGGGATGGATGATTTGATGCTAGATATGGGCTTTAATGATGTTCTAAGTGGCACTTATGTGATTTTGGTGATGGAACGATGATTTTCAGAGAAGTGTTGATGATGGGAAAACGGGTGCTCGGAATAGATGAATGACTCTCAGAATGAGCAGAGGAAGATTCGAAATAGATGAACGAGTATTAAGAACGAGTGAACGAGTGCACAAAATTAGGATTGAATTGAAGCCTAGAATGATTGGAAGATGTGATGGGATGAAAGAATGGATAGAGATATAGGGATGGGGGATGGGAGAGAGATTTTAGGGGGGGAAAATAGGGCGCGCCGTTGCACAGAGGGGCAGACACGCCCCGGGAGGGGGCGGAGCCGCCTCGGGCTAGGGTAGAGATGCCCCGGAATGGGGGCGCACACGCCCCGGGTAGGGGCGGAGCCGCCCCGGCAAGGGGCTGGACACGCCCCGGCAAGGAGGCGGAGTCACCTCGGGCGGGGTGCACACACCCCGGGTAAGGGTGGAGCCGCTCGGCAAGGGGGCCGACACGCCCCGGCAGGGGGCCGACACGCCCCGACAGCTGGGGCCGAGCCGCCCCGAGCAGGGGGGCGGACACGCCTCGGGAGCTGGGGCAGACACGCCCCGAGTAGCGGTGGATGGGGGGATAAGAATATAAGGGTTGGGAGATGAAAGGGATGTTGGGATAGATGGATAGGGAGATAAGGATGGGGAGATGGAAGGGATGCTAGGATAGATGGATACGAAGATAAGGATGGGGAGATGGAAGGGATGCTAGGATAGATGGATGTCTCCAAGGACTATGTCATAAAGGAAGCAGATGCCCCCACTCTAGATATGTCATACATGATGAGGCATGAGGGATGGAAGATGAGTGGATGGGAAAAGGAGATAACTAGAGGAGGATAGGATGGGTGACCAAGGAATACAACAGAGCATGGATGAAGGGAATGTCTACCAAGAGGTGGCCAAAGCATGTATAGATAGGTGTCCCTGTTTTTATCAAGATCACAAGAAGGATGGAGGGATGGGAGATAAATGGGATATAATGGTAGGATGAGGAAGATAGGTGGGATGGAGGGGATTATGATTGCATAGCTGGAAGCATAGCGGATGGAGGGAATGCATATCAAAAAGTTGCCCCCAAGTGCAGATGGGGATTTATGCATGACGCCTGTTTGCCAGGTTTTCATCATGGTACTTATCCAAGGCGCTTGTTTGCCAAGTTTTCACCATTAGACGAATTATTTCTCTTTACTATTTTATTTTTTGGACTTTTTTGAATTTTTGTGGATTTTTTTGATTTTTTTGATTTTTTTGATTTTTTTGATTTTTTTGATTTTTTTTGGATTTTTGAAATTTCGGATATCATGCAAAAGGAGATGGATAAGGATAGGGAGGAAAATAAGTGGATTTAGAAGACATGCAATAAGGATATGGATGAAGGACTTAAGCTTCAAGTTCTATATGAGGCATTAATAGCCCTTGTTCGAACCGATTGTTGGATGTTGGTAAAACCTTATGAGGATAAATGGATTATGCAAGAGGATGAATTAGAGGGATTTGAGAGGGGAGATACATGGGATAATGGATGGGATGCTGTAAAGGGTATGGATGGAATGATGGGGTGGATATGTGATGGGGAGATGTGTTCAGGACCAACATTGGCACATGTGGTGGTGGATGTGAAAAGATAATAGGATTAAGGGATGGAGAATGTGGAGATAATGGAGGAGATGGAATGGTGAATTTCAGGACATAGGGACCCAAAACAGACTTAGGAGATGAAAGGGGTGTATGATTAGCTTTTGGATTAGCAACTTTGGATGTTCTTACAGATTTTTCATGTGATGGCATTGCATCTTTTTTCTTTGGGATCCACATGGTTTTGATCTTTGCTTTGGTGGGCCTTTGTGGCCTACAGATTTGATGTATATTTAGATTTTTCTTCTCTTCACCATGTCTTTTGGAGGGGACATGGGGAGCCGTAGATTCATGTGGATGCTTGGATTTATGCATTTTTTTTTTAACAGCCAAAGTGCTTTTAGTAGCAATGGGATGGGTGTGAGGAGATGGATGATGTGGAGTGATGGAGGTAGGAGTATGGGGATTATGTGTAGATGGAGGATGTTTTGGTATGTGACTTTGTTGATCCTGATTATGGGATATGTGAGAGGGATGTTTATGATGGATGAGATGGATCGGTGATGAATGGATGAAAGGATGGATAGGATGAGATGGAGGAGGTGATTTTAGGATATAGGGGCCCAGAATAGATGTAGGACCTGGAGGAAACATGGGAATGGTAGATGGAGGGATGTAAGGACCTAAAATGGATAGATCAAATGAAGGAGGAATATAGACAGTTGTTTTGAGGTGATACAATAGAGGAGGAGGGATGGCAGTATATGATCTAGTGGGGTGATGGGAAGAGCCGACATTTCTTTTGGAAAAGGCTCGTTGAGGACGTCCAGACGTTGTACCAACATCTTTAGATTGTGAGTCTTGGGAAATAGATCCAAGACCTTTCATGCAGACTTGTTCTTTGACTTGGATGGGCTCTAAAATACCTTGCTCATGAAGTCCTAGACCTTTTCCTTGATAGTTCATTTTCTTGAGCATGTGATCCATGATAGGATTTGTGTTATTTTGAAAACATGATGCGAGTCCAATATTAGGTGGAGGATGATGGGTGGTAAATACAATATGTTTTTCTTCTGCAAGGAGGCCACCATGGAAGAATGTGAGAGTACCAAGGGGATATGCAAGCGGTGTGGGGATAGCAGTTTTAGGCGATGATGGGGGATCATGAGAGGGAGATGATGGGATAGCAACATTTGGATGGGTGATATCAGGAGAGGGATTATGGGATATGATAGGATCTGGAGTTGTGGTAGTGGGCTCATACGATGGAGATGGAGCAATGGAAGCTTGAATGACAAGGGGATCATGGGATGGAATGGATGGGGGACTGTGATCTTGAGGTGGACTAGATGAGATGGTAGGATCTTGATCCGGAGAAGGGGATATGTTGACATGCTTTGGATTAGGCTCTTGGCATGACTCATCATGTGTGAGAGACATGATAATGGAGTCTTGGTGGGACTCTTCAAGTGGGGAAGATGGAGGGATGGAAAATTAAAAAAATTCATGGGAAGGGATTTTAGTGACACTAGGAGTGGAAGAAGTGGATTGGATTAGGGTGTCGTCAATGGGTTCGACAACTCTTGGAGTAGGAAGTGGGTGTTCAATGGATTCAGTAGATGTGATGGTAGGAGATGGGGGCTTAGTGGATTCAAAGGATGTGATGGTAGGAGATGGGGCTCAATGGATTCAAAGGATGTGATGGTTTCAATAGTTTGAGTGGTGCTAGGGGTGGTATCATCAATGATAGGTGTTGGGTGGAGAAGAGTCTCGTCTCTAATGACCGTGGATGATGGGTTGGGATGCCATGATTCCATAACTTCAAGGTGTGGAGTGGGAGATGTCTTCTTTGTTATAAGTCCTTGGAGAACTTCTGGAGTGAAGAACTTGAATGCTCTAGGTTGAGATGGCGTGGTAGGAGTGGATGAAGGATTATGGATGCAAGACTTGGAATAGATGGGGGAATGGGATTGGATGCAAGACTTGGAATAGATTGGGGATTAAGATTAGATGAAGGGTTAAGAAATGGTGAATTAGGACATGAGGATGCAAGTGGTGGATGGAGATATTGAACTGTGGATGTCGGATTAGGATAAGTTGATGTGGATATTGGATTAGGATACGAAGGTACGAATGTAGGACTAGAGTGAGAAAATTGGCATGGAAGATTAGGGTAGTGGGTATATGCGGATGAAGGATTTAGATAGGAGGATGTGGATGGGGGATTAGGATAGGGGTATTGAGATGGTAGACAAGGATAAAAGGATGCGGGTGTTGGATAAGAGGATGATGTAGATGAAAGGTATGATGGATATCCCTTGTCAAAGGTAGCATAAGCAACATGATTAGGCATGGATGAAGACATAACAGGATAACTCGAAAGGGTGATTGGATTTTGGAAAGTGGGTGGAGAAAGCTTACTAGCAACGATAGTGTCAAGGGAATCTATGTCATATTCGTCTTGATCGACAAGACTTTCGTTATCATTGTCAATGTAATTAGGGTTTCCCTTGACCACTATTGATGGAGGATAAGGATTCATGATGGTGAAAGGATAAAGAGGATGGGTCAACGATTTGGGATGGAAATGGACTAAAGCTCAAATCGGGATTCTGGTCAAGCTCAGATCAGGATTGGACTAAAGCTCAAATTAGGATGATTGGATGATGCGATGGGATTGATTATGATGATCAGATTTGATTATCAAAGGATGATTGCGACACCGAATCTACTTCGAGATGGAAGTAGATTGATTGGGTCGAAGGTGATTGGATAGGAATGTTGTGATTAGATTGGATTGGATTGATCGATGATTGATAAGATTGACTGATGGATAGGATAAGATGACGAAAGAGGCTGCAAATCCCGTTCAGAGATTATCTTAGATGACATAGGTTACTGATTGATCGGATAAAAGGATAAATGGATGATTACGACACCGAATCCACTTTGAGATTGAAAATGGATTGATTGGGCCGATGATAATGATTATCTTAGGACGGATGACAATCCTAAGTGGATGTTGATGATGACAATCAGATCAGACACTTAGGTCAATTTGGTTAATAACCCGAGACAAAGTTTAGGGGATCTGGATGATGATTTGATTGGAGGAATGGATGATAAAAATGGATGAATGAATACTCAAAATGAGTAAACGATTGATTGGAAAGGATAAACAACTATTAGAATGAGGAGATGGATGCTTTGAATGGATGAAATATTACTCGAAACGAGTGAGAGGAGGATTTGAAAGGGATGAAAGACTACTTAGTCAAACGAATGTTGGAATGGCTAAGTGAAGGTTTGGGATGGTAAAAATGGGGGTTTAAAATGATCAAATGGAGGTTTTTGGAGGCTTAGAATGACAAAACGGAGGCTTGGGATGATGAGATAAAAGTTTGGAATGATTAGACGATGATTTAGAGGCTAAACAGATCCAAATGGGGCGATTTCAAGTGTTCAGGAGGGAAAATTCGCCCCTCTGTAGTAAATCAGGGCCATAATCACCTCACTGCGGTAAATCAGGGGCGTAATCACCTTACTGTGGTAAATCAGGGGTGCAGTCACCTCACTGTGGTAAATCAAGGGCGCAGTCGCCTCACTGCAGTAAATCGGGGGCACAGTCGCCTCACTACGGTAAATCAGGGGCACAGTCGCCTCACTGTGGTAAATTAGGGGCATAGTCACCTCACTGCGGTAAATCAGGGGCACAGTCGCCTCACTGCGGTAAATTAGGGGCGTAATCGCCTCACTGTGGTATATCCGGGACTTGGTTTGATGAAAATGACTATGGCAAGGATTTTAAAATGACAATGATAAGGCCAATTTGTCAAAAATTTCACTGGTTTCTCACAAGAAAACACTCTCAAGCAAACACAATCCTACGATTAGTGTTAAGGGTATGGCCAAAGAGGTCTTAATCTAGGATGCACAAGGTGTCTAGGGAGTCCTCGATATACTCTCGGTATGTGAGGCACAACCATGAACATCAGCTCGTCACAAGCGTGAGTCGGGAACCCCAATGAGATACTGAAGGGCTCGGACCAACTCTTCATGTCTATCTAGGTATCACCCTAACTTCGATGCTCTGCCAATTACGACGTGACTGGATTGGGGTACAGCTTTCGCTCTCCCCCCTTTATATACCCCGCAGGTACACGTGGTTGGAATCATCCCTTGGGGTGATGAAATCCCCAAGTAGGTCCCACTAGAAAGAAAGCACTAATTGTTTCCAACTACTCCCTAGGCTCACACGAAGTGCAAGGGGAAAGCGAAAACAAGCTAATGTTCCCTTTGGGTAACAGAAAAGATAAACACAAGAAACAATGAATATTACTCCCCCTAATTAAACTATGTTCTTAGATTAAGGAAAACAACAAGGATATTTCAAAAAGTTTGAGCGAACGAATAGCCCTGCAAGCAAATGTTAGATATTTTATCCCGCTTTCTTCATCAACTTCACAAAAATATGCTACAAAAAATTAGCAAAAAATACCAATATCCTTGCATGAATAGTGTTAGGGGGTTAATATCTGAAAATAGCAAAAAATCGAAGCCAAAATGATAGTTTTACCTTTCAAAATGTGTCGTTTCATGGTGACAAGGGGGCGCAGTCGCCCTTCTGCAGTAAATCAGGGGCCCAGTCACCTCACTACAGAAAATCAGGGGCGTAATCACCTCACTGCGGAAAATCAGGGGCGTAATCGCCTCACTGCAGAAAATCAGGGGCGTAGTCACCTCACTACGGAAAATCAGGGGCGTAGTCACCTCACTACGGAAAATCAGGGGTGTAGTCGCCCCACTGTGGAAAAAGTGTTAGCCAAAAAATAATTTTCAGCCCAAGGGGGGGCGTAGTCGCCTCACTGTAGATAAAGTGTTAGCCAAAAATAATTTTCAGCCCAGGGGGGCGTAGTCACCTCACTGCAGTAAAAGTGTTAGCCAAAAATAATTTTCAGCCCTTTCATCCCAGGGGGGCGTAATCACCTCACTGTAGTAAAAGTGTTAGCCAAAAATAATTTTCAACCCGAGGGGGGGCGTGGTCACCCCACTGCAGTAAAAATGTTAGCCAAAAATAATTTTCAGCCAAAGGGGGGGCGTAGTCGCCTCACTACAGAAAAAGTGTTAGCCAAAAATAATTTTCAGCCCAAGGGGGGGCGTTGTCGCCTCACTGTAGTAAAAGTGTTAGCCAAAAATAATTTTCAGCCCAGGGGGGGCATAGTCATCTCACTGCAAAAAATCAGGGGCGTAGTCGCCTCACTGTGAAAAATCAAGGGCGCAGTCACCTCACTGCGGAAAATCAGGGGCGCAGTCACCCCACTACAGAAAAATCAAGGCCGTAGTCGCCCCACTGCGATGTATTCCTTCAAAAAACTCAACAACAATGAATGTTAAATTGAGGAACCCACTTGTGGGTCCCACTGGGTGTGCCAGAAATGTGATATCAAAATGTTTAACCTATTCTAAGCAATTAAAATGCAATGGAAAGCATAATGAAACACCTCAAGATTAGCCTAAGGAATTTGAAAATGCAAAGAGGAAAATGTTAAATGAAGATAAATGGTTATACCTTCCTTCTTGCAGCTGAAACTCCTTGGTTGGCCCTTGATTTGGATTGATTTGTATGCTCTTTGATGGCTCTTGATGTGGCTAAATGGAAGATTTGACTATGTTCTTGGATGCAAATGAAAATAGATGAAATTGATGGCTAAATGAGTGCACAAAATGGAAGCATTTAGTTGCAAAATGGCTAAGTGTTGAAAATGTCCTTGAGGAGAGGGTATTTATAGAGAAACTTGAATTCTCTAGAGAATTCAATGGTTGGGATTTATCCAACAAAGTCAAGATGAAGGGATAGGGTGAGTTGAGGACTCACAAGCCCTCACATTTTGACATGCGGAATGTGAGAGGGCTAAGGGTGAGATGATGTGTAGGTGATGTGGAAGAGAGGTACATGATGTGGAGGAAGGACAAGTACCTTCCAAGTACTTTGGTGTGACCTTTCAATGATCACATGGGGAAGGGGAAAGCTTTGGGAGAATAAAAGTGAATTAAAAATTCACAATGATTGGAAGAATCTAGTGGATAAGACAAGGTACCCAAAAGGTGAGAATTTATCACATGTGACTTGATGTGACAAGTCAAAGGTTCTAGAAGATGCATGGGAAAAGGGGATTCTAGGAGAGGAATAAAAGTGGTCAAGAAATTCACATGGGAAGAAGAGGAGCCTAGGGTGAATAAAAGAAATTAAAAATTCTTGGGGATGGGGAGGATTATTGAGTACTAATTAGGCTTTAACTAATCATTAATTAGAAGATAATTAGATGATAAAGAGGATTAGAATCCAACTTGCAAAAGTTGGAGGATGTGACACATCCTAATCAAGGATTAGGCATGTGTAACATCCTTAATGAAGAGATTAAGATATGGATTAGGATTAGATGAAAAAGACATGTGAGGAATTAAATAAAATGTAATATTTATTTAATTCATTTGATGAAAAGAGGATTAAGGAGAGTAAGGTATTTAATTATTAATTAAATACCTTAGGGATTTGGCAGAATTAAAGATATTAATTAAATAATAATAATATTACTTAATTAACTCAAATAAGAGGATGTTTAGATGAAAAGTGATAAATTTGGATAAATTAAGTGTCCAAATTTGGATGTCTACATTTTGCCCCTCTTTGAGATGGTGTTATGAAGTAGCATCATTTCAAAGAATATTAAAATATAGAGCCTAGAAGGAGATGGTTAGATTGAGAAGGATGCCCCAGTCATCAAACAGATGACTAGGAAGAAATATGATGGAGGTGAAGATGAAGATTAGGGATAAGGATGCCCCCTCGAGAGGACATGCGGGTTCAAGAGAACACGGATGTGCTCTCGAAGTGGATGAGATGATGAAATGGGAGATGCGGAAGAGGATGCAAAGGGATGGATATGAAAGGATGAAAAGGCAGCAAGAGGTTGGGAAGCATAAATGGATGCAAGCACGAAGATAATGTTGCCCCAATTAAGGTACAAGTCAAAAGGGGTTGATGATGGATGGAGTGTGAGGGAATGAGAGATCTTGAAACAACAGGAGGATAGGGAAGGATCCATCCCCATGAGTGGTATTGATGAGGGAAGGATACATCCCAAAACACCACTAAAGGATAGGGAAGAATACCTCCGGATGATGATGATGATGATGAGGATGATTGGATCAAGGCTTGTAACTAGACTGGGAACAAGACCAAGGATATGATTAGATGATTTAGGCTAAAGGGAATGGATGGGGGTTGGATAAATAGGTGAGATGAGGATGAAGGATGAATGGATGGGGGGATTTTGATAGAATGGAGAATGAAATGCAATCCTAGTGCAATTTTCCATCTTCGGAGCACTGATTTTTGCTATAGCATAAGACACCAAGTGCCAGGGTATGTGGAACTAAGGAATATTAGTGTTGAATGCATGAAACAAACACAACAGACAAGAAGGCTATCCCAACACCCCAAAGTCACGAAGACTTTGGTCGGGCCAGGTATTGGAATAACCACAAGCACACAAGGATGCCCCGACATAACACAAGACCACAAGGATCTTGGTGGGTACTACGTGGGACAACCAAGAAGACATAAACAAACAAAAGATCAAGATATGCCCCTATGTGTACTAGTCAAAGCACACCATGATATGAGGGATCAAAGCGGCCTTGACAAGTGATGATAGGGAGCTTAAATGATAAACAAAAGCCAAAAGTATCAAAATATCGCAATCAAGTTCAAATGTCCTTTTCCATAGGATCAAAAGGGATGGATGGGATTGATGAGGTCTGTTAGGAAGGATGCATCATGTTGAGACCGATGATGGGTACTAGACTAAATGATCGATATGACATAGGGTATTCAAAATTGATTGGATCGCATGATACAAGTGGATCTCGTTTGTGAAGAACTGGCTAGATAAGGGCATAGGTTGATGACACAACACAAAGAAGACAAGATATGAGACTGATACACCCTAAAGACCTAGGGGGATCGGGGGCCGATCAAAGATTAGCCTTGCCTACGTGAAAGCGCAGAGCCCTCCAAGTTCGATAAAAGGCTGTCGACTAACCATGGATAAAAGTAGAAAGAGGATGATGAAGAGTGACGGTGGATGACAAGGACCGGAGAGGAAAAAGCAAAGACTAATGATAGATGATAAAGGAGTGGATGGACAGAGCAGAAAGACCGATGCTAGACGATAGAGGAGCCTCGGGGGTGGATCAAGTGATCGAGCTTGCCTACATGAAAGCACAAGGGCAACATAGTTCGACCAATGACCAATGAAAAAGGATGGATAAAGGATGATAAGATAATAAGATGATAGGATGAGCTAACCCTAGATAAGGGGACAAAATGGTTGGATCGACATCATGGGACAAGATAGACCTGTTGGATATGATCGGAGGATGGTGACTACAAAGCTCAGGGATGGGATAGTTATCCAAAAAGATGAATTGGGAGGATGATATGATGGGATTGATTCTACACCAAGTTTTTGGGTTTAAAGAACCTAAGGTGCTAACAATAAGATTTTTCCAGATTTGGCAATTTTTAAAAATTGTCAAATTTTGCCATTTTAAGAAACCTTACGGGCATACTTTTGAGAGTCCATTTTTTTTCCAAAAAATACCCAAAACAAAGATAGGATGAATTTCCAACTAATATCCCAAATTTGAGACATGCATTTCAAGTTATGGACAAAAACGATTTTTCAAAATGCTGGAAAAAAACACTAAATTGTGATTTTGAGGGTCAAGATGAAAGTTTGAGGCCCCAAAAATGTTGAAAAATGGGGTCCTAGGGACTTCCACTCCATCGGGGATCCACATGCCATCTCATTACCCAACCACCCATAAAATTTCAGCTCAAACGGACACCCGCGTCAAAAGTTATGGCCTCTGGAAGTTTCGACACAAAAAAATCAAAATTCTCAAAATGAAGTCTAGGTGATTGGGATGGATGATTTGATGCTAGATATGGGCTTTAATGATGTTCTAAGTGGAACTTATGTGATTTTGGTGATGGAACGATGATTTTCAGAGAAGTGTTGATGATGGGCAAACGGGTGCTCGGAATAGATGAATGACTCTCAGAATGAGCAGAGGAAGATTCGAAATAGATGAACGAGTATTAAGAACGAGTGAATGAGTGCACAAAATTAGGATTGAATTGAAGCCTAGAATGATTGGAAGATGTGATGGGATGAAAGAATGGATAGAGATATAGGGATGGGGGATGGGAGAGAGATTTTAGAAAATAGAGGCAGAGTCCACGCCCCAAAGTGAGGCTGAGACCTGTGCATGCCACAGGGAGGCGGAGGCATACAAGACTAGGAAATAGAGATGCGAGGAATGGGGAGCACACGCCCACACACACGGGTAGAGGCCCGGGCATGGAAACCGAGTGGACAGCAGGAGAGTCACCTCGGTGGAGGTTACTGCAGCTGAGATGGAGTGGAACCCATTTCGACAGGGGCCGACAGCCCGGTGGACATCCCAAGGAAGGCTGAGGCGAGCAGCCCGGCGGACACACCTGGGAGGCCCCAGGCGGACAAGTGGCGGTGGGGATAAGAATATAAGGGTTGGGAGATGAAAGGGATGTTGGGATAGATGGATAGGGAGATAAGGATGGGGAGATGGAAGGGATGCTAGGATAGATGGATACGAAGATAAGGATGGGGAGATGGAAGGGATGCTAGGATAGATGGATGTCTCCAAGGACTATGTCATAAAGGAAGCAGATGCCCCCACTCTAGATATGTCATACATGATGAGGCATGAGGGATGGAAGATGAGTGGATGGGAAAAGGAGATAACTAGAGGAGGATAGGATGGGTGACCAAGGAATACAACAGAGCATGGATGAAGGGAATGTCTACCAAGAGGTGGCCAAAGCATGTATAGATAGGTGTCCCTGTTTTTATCAAGATCACAAGAAGGATGGAGGGATGGGAGATAAATGGGATATAATGGTAGGATGAGGAAGATAGGTGGGATGGAGGGGATTATGATTGCATAGCTGGAAGCATAGCGGATGGAGGGAATGCATATCAAAAAGTTGCCCCCAAGTGCAGATGGGGATTTATGCATGACGCCTGTTTGCCAGGTTTTCATCATGGTACTTATCCAAGGCGCTTGTTTGCCAAGTTTTCACCATTAGACGAATTATTTCTCTTTACTATTTTATTTTTTGGACTTTTTTGAATTTTTGTGGATTTTTTTGATTTTTTTGATTTTGAAGTTTTTGGATTTTTGAAATTTGGATATCATACAAAAAAGGAGATGGATAAGGATAGGGGGAGAGAAAAGTGAGTGGATTTAGAAGACAATACAATAAGGATATGGATGAAGACTTGCTTCGGTTCTATATGGGAGGCATTAATAATACCTTGGTGGGCGATTGTTGGATGTTGGTACATATGAGGATAAATGGATTATGCAAGAGGGATGAATTAGAGGATTTGAGAGGAGAATACATGGGACGGATGGGAGATGCTGCAAAGGGTATGGATGGAATGATGGGGTGGATATGTGATGGGGAGATGCGTTCAGGACCAACATTGGCACATGTAGTGGTGGATGTGGAAAAATAAGAGGATTAAGGGATGGAGAATGTGGGAATAATGGAGGAGATGGAATGGTGAATTTCGGGACATAGGGACCCAAGACAGATGTAGGAGATGAAAGGGGTGTATGATTAGCTTGTGGATTAGCGACTTTGGATATTCTTACTGATTTTTTTCATGATGGCATTGCATCTTTTCTTTGGGATCCCATGGTTTTGATATATCATATATCTCCTCTTGCTGCTTTGAGTAGGCCTTTGTGGCTACAGATTTGATAATATATTTGGGTGCCTGCTTCCTGTATCTTTTTGGAGGTTGCAGTGTCAATTCATAGCAGTTTCATGCATTTTTTATGACAGAGCCTTTGTGGGAGGTGGGAATGGAGTAGTATAGGTGATGAGTACGTGTAGGAATTATGTAGATGGAGGATGTTTTGGTATGTGACTTTGTTGATCCTGATTATGGGATATGTGAGAGGGATGTTTATGATGGATGAGATGGATCGGTGATGAATGGATGAAAGGATGGATAGGATGAGATGGAGGAGGTGATTTTAGGATATAGGGGCCCAGAATAGATGTAGGACCTGGAGGAAACATGGGAATGGTAGATGGAGGGATGTAAGGACCTAAAATGGATAGATCAAATGAAGGAGGAATATAGACAGTTGTTTTGAGGTGATACAATAGAGGAGGAGGGATGGCAGTATATGATCTAGTGGGGTGATGGGAAGAGCCGACATTTCTTTTGGAAAAGGCTCGTTGAGGACGTCCAGAGGTTGTACCAACATCTTTAGATTGTGACTCTTGGGAAATAGGTCCAAGACCTTTCATGCAGACTTGTTCTTTGACTTGGATGGGCTCTAAAATACCTTGCTCATGAAGTCCTAGACCTTTTCCTTGATAGTTCATTTTCTTGAGCATGTGATCCATGATAGGATTTGTGTTATTTTGAAAACATGATGCGAGTCCAATATTAGGTGGAGGATGATGGGTGGTAAATACAATATGTTTTTCTTCTGCAAGGAGGCCACCATGGAAGAATGTGAGAGTACCAAGGGGATATGCAAGCGGTGTGGGGATAGAAGTTTTAGGCGATGATGGGGGATCATGAGAGGGAGATGATGGGATAGCAACATTTGGATGGGTGATATCAGGAGAGGGATTATGGGATATGATAGGAACTGGAGTTGTGGTAGTGGGCTCATACGATGGAAATGGAGCAATGGAAGCTTGAATGACAAGGGGATCATGGGATGGAATGGATGGGGGACTGTGATCTTGAGGTGGACTAGATGAGATGGTAGGATCTTGATCCGGAGAAGGGGATATGTTGACATGCTTTGGATTAGGCTCTTGGCATGACTCATCATGTGTGAGAGACATGATAATGGAGTCTTGGTGGGACTCTTCAAGTGGGGAAGATGGAGGGATGGAAAATTAAAAAAATTCATGGGAAGGGATTTTAGTGACACTAGGAGTGGAAGAAGTGGATTGGATTAGGGTGTCGTCAATGGGTTCGACAACTCTTGGAGTAGGAAGTGGGTGTTCAATGGATTCAGTAGATGTGATGGTAGGAGATGGGGGCTTAGTGGATTCAAAGGATGTGATGGTAGGAGATGGGGCTCAATGGATTCAAAGGATGTGATGGTTTCAATAGTTTGAGTGGTGCTAGGGGTGGTATCATCAATGATAGGTGTTGGGTGGAGAAGAGTCTCATCTCTAATGACCGTGGATGATGGGTTGGGATGCCATGATTCCATAACTTCAAGGTGTGGAGTGGGAGATGTCTTCTTTGTTATAAGTCCTTGGAGAACTTCTGGAGTGAAGAACTTGAATGCTCTAGGTTGAGATGGCGTGGTAGGAGTGGATGAAGGATTATGGATGCAAGACTTGGAATAGATGGGGGAATGGGATTGGATGCAAGAATTGGAATAGATTGGGGATTAAGATTAGATGAAGGGTTAAGAAATGGTGAATTAGGACATGAGGATGCAAGTGGTGGATGGAGATATTGAACTGTGGATGTCGGATTAGGATAAGTTGATGTGGATATTGGATTAGGATACGAAGGTACGAATGTAGGACTAGAGTGAGAAAATTGGCATGGAAGATTAGGGTAGTGGGTATATGCGGATGAAGGATTTAGATAGGAGGATGTGGATGGGGGATTAGGATAGGGGTATTGAGATGGTAGACAAGGATAAAAGGATGCGGGTGTTGGATAAGAGGATGATGTAGATGAAAGGTATGATGGATATCCCTTGTCAAAGGTAGCATAAGCAACATGATTAGGCATGGATGAAGACATAACAGGATAACTCGAAAGGGTGATTGGATTTTGGAAAGTGGGTGGAGAAAGCTTACTAGCAACGATAGTGTCAAGGGAATCTATGTCATATTCGTCTTGATCGACAAGACTTTCGTTATCATTGTCAATGTAATTAGGGTTTCCCTTGACCACTATTGATGGAGGATAAGGATTCATGATGGTGAAAGGATAAAGAGGATGGGTCAACGATTTGGGATGGAAATGGACTAAAGCTCAAATCAGGATTCTGGTCAAGCTCAGATCAGGATTGGACTAAAGCTCAAATTAGGATGATTGGATGATGCGATGGGATTGATTATGACGATCAGATTTGATTATCAAAGGATGATTGTGACACCGAATCTACTTCGAGATGGAAGTAGATTGATTGGGTCGAAGGTGATTGGATAGGAATGTTGTGATTAGATTGGATTGGATTGATCGATGATTGATAAGATCGACTAATGGATAGGATAAGATGACGAAAGAGGCTGCAAATCCCATTCAGAGATTATCTTAGATGACTTAGGTTACTGATTGATCGGATAAAAGGATAAATGGATGATTACGACACTGAATCCACTTTGAGATTGAAAATGGATTGATTGGGCCGATGATAATGATTATCTTAGGACGGATGACAATCCTAAGCGGATGTTGATGATGACAATCAGATCAGACACTTAGGTCAATTTGGTTAATAACCCGAGACAAAGTTTAGGGGATCTGGATGATGATTTGATTGGAGGAATGGATGATAAAAATGGATGAATGAATACTCAAAATGAGTAAACGATTGATTGGAAAGGATAAACAACTCTTAGAATGAGGAGATGGATGCTTTGAATGGATGAAATATTACTCGAAACGAGTGAGAGGAGGATTTGAAAGGGATGAAAGACTACTTAGTCAAACAAATGTTGGAATGGCTAAGTGAAGGTTTGGGATGGTAAAAATGGGGGTTTAAAATGATCAAATGGAGGTTTTTGGAGGCTTAGAATGATAAAACGGAGGCTTGGGATGATGAGATAAAGGTTTGGAATGATTAGACGATGATTTAGAGGCTAAACAGATCCAAATGGGGCGATTTCGGGTGTTCAGGAGGGAAAATTCGCCCCTCTGTAGTAAATCAGAGGCATAATCGCCTCACTGCAGTAAATCAGGGGCGTAATCACCTTACTGTGGTAAATCAGGGGTGCAGTCACCTCACTGTGGTAAATCAAGGGCGCAGTCGCCTCACTGCAGTAAATCGGGGGCATAGTCACCTCACTACGGTAAATCAGGGGCACAGTCGCCTCACTGTGGTAAATTAGGGGCATAGTCACCTCACTGCGGTAAATCAGGGGCACAGTCGCCTCACTGCGGTAAATTAGGGGCGTAATCACCTCACTGTGGTATATCCGGGACTTGGTTTGATGAAAATGACTATGGCAAGGACTTTAAAATGACAATGATAAGGCCAATTTGTCAAAAATTTCACTGGTTTCTCACAAGAAAACACTCTCAAGCAAACACAATCCTAGAATTAGTGTTAAGGGTATAGCCAAAGGGTGCTTAATCTAGGATGCACAAGGTGTCTAGGGAGTCCTCGATATACTCTCGGTATGTGAGGCTGCAGCCATGAACACATTCCGTCCTAGCGTGGTCGGGAACCACAGCAGAATCTTGAAGGAGCTCGGACCAACTCTCTTCGTCTATCTAGGTATCACTGCTTCCGATGCTCACGCCAATTCTGACATGGCTGGATTGGGGTACAACACCATCTCCCTTTATATACCCCGCCGGTACGCGTAGTTGGAATCATCCCTTGGGGTGATGAAATCCCCAAGTAGGTCCCACTAGAAAGAAAGCACTAATTGTTTCCAACTACTCCCTAGGCTCACACGAAGTGCAAGGGGAAAGCGAAAACAAGCTAATGCTCCCTTTGGGTAACAGAAAAGATAGACACAACAAGCAATGAATATTACTCCCCCTAATTAAACTATGTTCTTAGATTAAGGAAAACAACAAGGATATTTCAAAAAGTTTGAGCGAACGAATAGCCCTGCAAGCAAATGTTAGATATTTTATCCCGCTTTCTTCATCAACTTCACAAAAATATGCTACAAAAAATTAGCAAAAAACACCAATATCCTTGCATGAACAGTGTTAGGGGGTTAATATCTGAAAATAGCAAAAAATCGAAGCCAAAATGATAGTTTTACCTTTCAAAATGTGTTGTTTCACGGTGACAAGGGGGCGCAGTCGCCCTTCTGCAGTAAATCAGGGGCCCAGTCACCTCACTGCGAAAAATCAGGGGCGTAATCACCTCACTGCGGAAAATCAGGGGCGTAATCGCCTCACTGCGGAAAATTAGGGGCGTAGTCACCTCACTACGGAAAATCAGGGGTGTAGTCACCCCACTACGGAAAAAGTGTTAGCCAAAAAATAATTTTCAGCCCAAGGGGGGGCGTAGTCACCTCACTGTAGATAAAGTGTTAGCCAAAAATAATTTTCAGCCCAGGGGGGCGTAGTCACCTCACTGCAGTAAAAGTGTTAGCCAAAAATAATTTTCAGGCCTTTCATCCCAGGGGGGTGTAATCACCTCACTGCAGTAAAAGTGTTAGCCAAAAATAATTTTCAACCCGAGGGGGGGCGTGGTCACCCCACTGCAGTAAAAGTGTTAGCCAAAAATAATTTTCAGCCAAAGGGGGGGTGTAGTCGCCTCACTACAGAAAAAGTGTTAGCCAAAA
>VDFB02323972.1:43724-87304 GCA_007258455.2 Sequoia sempervirens | reverse complement strand
TTGGATAGCACTTTTGGCTTCATCCTACATCTATCAGCCCTTGATCTTCTGATTATGTGACCATATCGAGCCCACAAGTATATAATTTATAAGCAAATAGTTAACATACCACATGTAATTTTTTTTGTCATATATTAATAGTAATCTTCAATTTCACATTTGATGATGAACAAGTGGATGTTAGACCATCAACATCAAGATTCATTGGTAGTAGTGGTCATATTTCAACTTTCACTGAGGTAAGTTTTACTATTTTTAACCATTATGCATGTAAATAATGTTAGGTAGATTTTGGTCAAATAGCGTTGTTCTATTTTTAATTGATGACATTAGTTCATTCTCCTAGTATTCATGGCACAATGGAGGTGGGCATTGCTGCAACAATTTTATCTTCAATGCCCTTGATGAGGTATGAGCAAAAAATGTAAATTTTATTTTTTGTATTTATTGTTTTATCCCACACCATTTATAATGATATTTGTCTTTAGTCTAATTTGATACTTCATACTTGTCACATGGGTCACAATTCTAATTCTTGCACTTGTTCCTCACACAAATGAGGACAAGCAATGAATGATTGAAGCAAATTATTAGCTTGTAATAAGTGATCATTTACTTATATCATTGTATACTTCATGATTTTTATATTGATTTGTATGTTGTTTTATTGTATTAATAGGTGGAGATCCAAAAAAATTGAGAAGAGGTCCAATCAGTGAGTTAGAAAGCAACAACCATCAATTGATTCTCCATCTTCATGATAGAGAAAGAGTTGTCGAATATTCCATGACACTCCATAACATTGTCTATGTTATGAATATTTTTTGTATACCTATATGATTTTGTTGTACATACATTTTATTGTATACATTTTATCTTCAATGCCCTTAATGAGGTATGAGAAAAAAATGTAAATTTTATTTTTTGTATTTATTGTTTTATCCCACACCATTTATTGTAAATTTAAATGATATTTGTCTTTAGTCTAATTTGATAATTCATACTTGTCACATGGGTCACAATTCTAATTCTTGCACTTGTTCCTCAAACAAATGAAAACAAGCAATGAATGATTGAGGCAGATTATCAACTTGTAATAAGTGATCATTTACTTATATCATTGTCTACTTCATGATTTTTATATTGATTTGTATGTTGTTTTATTGTATTAATAGGTGTAGATCCAAAAAAAATGAGAAGAGGTCCAATCAGTGAGTTAGAAAGCAACAACCACCAATTGATTCTCCATTTTCATGATAGAGAAAGAGTTGTTGAATATTCCATGACACTCCATAACATTGTCTATGTTATGATTTTTTTTTGTATACCTATATGATTTTGTTGTAGATACATTTTTATTTTACCAACATATAACAATGTATACCTATATAGCTTTGTCGTACATACATTTACATTTACTAATGTATAACATTATATATCTATATGGATTTGTTTATACATTCATTGTATTCATGACATTATGTATACACTAGCATATATATATATATATATATTGTCGTACATACATTTACATTTACTAATGTATAACATTATATATCTATATGGATTTGTTTATACATTCATTGTATTCATGACATTAATAATATATACAAAAACGCCAAGAGATATCCTTCTCGAGGTGTCTATTGCACTTTTATGTACAATTGATTAAAAAATAGACGCCTCGTGAAGGATATCTCTCGATGCTTTTATATATATTATTAATAAATAATATATATATGCTAGTAGCATTCGCAACGCAACATGGAAGACAAAATTATTAGGATTAGGGTTAGGGTTATTTTTTAATTTTAAGTATATTAATCTAGAAACTTACTTTTATATGAAATAATAAATTTAAATATTTGTTTTACACTTTATCTTTTTTAATATATTTCTGATGTTAAAGTTTATTTTTGAATTGCCCTAAACATCATATTGTCCTTTGTCATAACAAATACAAATTGAAAAGTGAAATGTACTATAACAAAACAAATAGCTCTCCACAAAAAATAAGAAGTTAAAAATAATTATATGATTTTTTTTGAAAAAAAAAACATATAAACAATCAAAAAGATTAATATTATTCATATATTTATTCCATTAATTTGTGAACATATGAAAAAACAAAATAAATTTTAAATTAATACCATTGTAAAATTTTCATGATTTTAAGATAATTTTGAAAAATAAGAACACAAACTATGGAGGAGTTATGATTTTATATCTTTTATATTACTTAATAAACTAAATAGTACCATCAACGAAAACTTTAGAGTCCTAACATAGCATTAGGAAATTTAACAGCAAATATCCACGAAAAGATAGAAACAGGCCAAGATATTAAACCATACTCAGGAATTTTGCTGCTCAGAAACAAGCCAAGATAGAAATGCATGAATATGAGCATGGTTTAATATCAGACCTTACGCATAATTTCAGACCCATTAAATCAGACGTTACACAAACACAATTATATATTGATGCGAATATCTGACAATTTATTTATCAGACGTTACTTTATTTATCAGCCGTTACATATAACACATTAAAAATATTATTTATCAGCCGTTACATATAACACACTAAAAATATATGATGTTTCATTCTCATCGTGACAGCCAGCAAAGACGTCAATTTTAACGTGATTGGTTTTTGTTGATGGAGGTTTTTGCTTCTACTCGGTGTAACTAGATATGGTATTATGTATATTAAATTTTATATTATATATATGATGATCAATTGTGATTATAGATGTTGTCATGTTTATTATGTTTGTATGATGCTATTAGAATTCCATGTCGTTTGATGTGTACAATGAGTGCACAAGAAAAATCATAAGACAACATAAGTTAATTCAAATAAATTAATCTTCAATTTACTAATAAATTAATTCAAATAAATTAATCTTCAATTTATTAATAAATTAATTCAAATAAATAAATTAAGGAAACATGATTGCATTCCTATACATCAATAGCTATGACTATTTTTAATACCTTCATGATTGCATAACAATCCTAATGGTCCCACATTTTACTTCCCATAACAGTCCTTGTGATTGAATATTGACATAAAAAGATTTTGTACTTATGAGTACCTTTTGGATACTAGATGTCAATAGAATAGTCCTACAACCAATGACAATCCTCTTTTGCGAGGTACAACAATACTATGATCCATTCTTCATCTTCCTATAGGATAGTGTTAATGGTGGACCTTTGGGATTACACCTATTATATTTAGGACTATCTCTCCATGAGATACAACAAGATAACTATCACATTATATTGATGTCAATGCTGATTTTAATGATAACCTACTAATGTAATATTATGATAGGATTACCCTTTTTAAAAATAGATTGATGGATTGATATATTGATACATGATTGGCCTCATTCACATAATCATTGACTTTGACTCTTGAACTACTTACCCTATGATTTCTATATGAATTATTCCCTTATTTTGAAACCAATACCCATCCACCTCCATTTATTAAGATAGGGCTAGGATAAGTTAAAAATAATGAATTTTTACTCATAGAAATCACAACCCTACATAGGAATGTAATTGGCCTTAGATTGCAACACCTAACTCTAGTGGATAGGATCTTAGAAAGTGATGATAAATATTCATGATGATTGAGAGCAATTAATTTTTTTTCCTTGTAACAATGGAGTGTAGAAGACTTGAGCTAGGAAAAGGATAGCCCTATCATGAAAATCCTTCATTATTTCCTTGATTGTCCTTTTCAATTCAACCTTCACAAGTTTTGGTGATTTGTATGAAAATCATCATAATGATCTCATAAACATGTTGAATGCCATAACTCTCTTGATAAGATAAAAATGACGTTAAAACAAAGTAACTCATGTAGTCAATGGTAGTCCTTTCATGATAGTCATGTAGGAGTGTGATAGTCTGACTATCATAATGCCTCTTATGACATGCTTTAGGTCTTGATTGATATGATTTCCTTTACTAAGACCATTTCTAATAGTATTTTCATATCTAATATAGTTTTGACATTGTTACATAGAGTTCTCCAAGCTAGGACATCCTCCTTTATGTCTTTATGACATTTTTTTTTATTATTGATCACAAGCTTTTATTGACTAATTTAGAATAAATATTATATCTTTTATCTGATTCATGATATCATCATGTGATAGGGTTTGTATGTCATGGTGTGATTGAAATCTTCATGTTCTCATAAACCTCGTGTGTCCTTGTAGATAGGATGACCAACCCATTTGGTGTTATGAAATTCATATTATCATATGGATGATTTTAGGACTATCACATCCTTATATTATCATTCTTTATGATTTTGGATGGTAAACATTAACCATTTTATCTCTTTGAATCTAGCAATCTTTATCATGGGTCGAGGAAACACAATGATCTCATGACAAACCAAATTTGAAATTGATAATTTAGATGAGAATGGTGATATGGTTACACAAAGTGGTTTAGGATAGACAAAAGATAAGTTGAAAAACTTATTTCACCCATTTATGAAAGCCCTATTCTGGTCATGAATCCATACATATATATTTTATTTCATTTCATGAACCTCAAAATTTTACTAGGTTTTAATGAGCCATCTCAAGGACTTTTTGAATTCATAAGTGCATTCTTGGGTAAGTGATAGTCATGATAACATCAAGAGATTTTTTTTTTAATATTAAGATAGTGTAAAAAAAATTAGTACATTGTTCCATCAACCTCTACTAGAGACTAGATATCCAACATTAATAATAATAAGACTACCAGGACATAACAGTTAGGACAAAGTATACTACATTACATCCTTGCACAACAGTAAACATATTGTCATTTTACTACTCTGCTAATTTGAAGATCAAAAAACCAAAATTAGGAGACAATATATGCTGAGCTATGTTTTTAGTTTCCAGCCTTGCTTTCAGCATCAAATTCCCATTCTACCCATCCTATAATAGGGCCATTGATAGAAGTTTCTTCATTGGAATAGAAAACTTCTATTGCAAAATCATGACCCTCATTGACATGGAACTTGGTGGCGTGTTGCTCCTTTCTTGCCCTCTTTTCATTCTCCTTGTTATAGTTTTCTAGCAGATTGGCCATTCCTTTGAGAAGGGGGGGTACTTTCATCTTTGTTGAATGACCAAGTATGTCCATACTTAATCTTATTAGTGTTCATGTTGACCATTCCATTTTCAAGGAGCTTCAATTTTTTTTGCTTTGAAATCTTCATAGTAATTGTTACATATTGTTGTTTACATTCTCCTCATTGCCGACTTCTTCTATATCGGGGTTCATCATTGTTTCTCTTTGGGGGTCCAATTGTTGGGTGCCACACTATCTTTCTGGGTATGCAACTTCATCATTTTCTCTCTAGATCTCATCAAATGCCTGCTGGAACAACACAGTCTCTTCCAAACTCAACCTACAGGTGGGTCCACTTCTTAGATCCTCTTTATTAATGTTAACAACACCTTCAGTTATTGACTTCAAGAATTTCTCCATTGAGATCTCCACAAGAGTTGAAACCTGTAGAGCAACAGAGTAGAAAGTGAGTCTCTTGCAAGACTTAGTAAGTACCCTCTTGGTACCCTTAAATTTATCATATTACAAAATAGAATATCATGCCAATTGATTTTACCATTGTTGTTCCAGACCTTCAGCTTATAGCAGAATAAGTACCATATTTCCTGAGCATAAAAACATTCTGTATCTATGGAAATTTAGATGGTGTTGGCTTATTAGATAATAAACATCAAAAATCCAAAGAGGCTATCAAGAACAATGGAAAATCAAAATAAAGAACGATTATACCTTCCTTTCCTTCCATGCTTCACCTTCATAGCACCTTCTAGTTTGCAGCAAGTCAATGAGGCCCTCATATTTCGAATTGAACAACCTATACGAATGCCAAAGCCCTATGCAAATGTTGAAGGATTTGATAAATGCCTATGTCTATGACAATATGCTAAATGAAAATAATGACTCTTAATACTAAAATGACTATAATGCCTATATTCAAAAATGACCGGTCCTGAAATTATGAACAAAATTGTCTTTTATAGAAAACACAATTTTGAGAGGATGGATGAGATTAAATTCTAAGAAAGACCTAGAATGAGAGATCCAGATTAAACCTGAGAATCCCTAATTAGGTTTAGGGAAAATTCATTAATCGAACGGTCAAGATAAAACCTCAGATAAATGGATCGACGGTGGAGAATAAATGAGACAAATTAATTAGAAAATAAAGATTTTCGAAAATTAAGAAGATAAAGATTGTCTGATTTGCGAGATTCAAAAAATCAAGAAGATAAGATTTGAACTGAAGATCAGATTTGGAAAATCAAGAATCTGCTCGATTACTTGATTTTTGGAAGATTAGTTACTAACTTGAATTAAATTAATTCAAATTATGGATTTTATGAGACAATAAATAATCTTTTTTAGATTATTTACCAAAATGGACTGACAGTCAAGATTGTGATGACATTTTAAATAATTGATTTTATTTAAAATGAGAGGAATATTAAATTGGCAATTAAATAATTAAATTTAATTATTTAATTTAGAAGATTAGATTAATTAATTAAATAAATTAATCAATTCATTTAATTAAGACAGTTAGTGACATATTAAATAAATAAATAAAACTTATTTATTTAATAATCAGGAAGAAATATATGAGAAAGGGGAATTAAATAAATTAAGACGTTTATTTAATTAAGGGAAGACTTAGAGAATTAGTGACGTATTTAATAAATAAATATAATTTATTTATTTAATAATCATGAAGAATAAAATGACGTGAATTAATTAAATAATTTATGAATTATTTAATCAATAGTCGAATGTGGACCAAGGACATAATTAAATGTCATAATTATGTTAGGACGAAAGTGGTAAAAATGAAGCTTGCAGGCCTAGGTCATTTTTAGGTGTCTACACATTCAAAAATAATATGTTTGATAGTTTCCAGAGTCCTCCAAATACTGCAGATTTCAACACTTTCATGGTTAGATTTATAGGGAAGCTTCTGCATTAAACACAACCATCTAAAGAACGCTTTCTTGGGTTCCATAGAGTGATGCCATACAAAAGACAAAATTTTAGACCACTCTTTAGAATCAAGATTCAAATCCCAACACCGATTAACATGCTGAACCACATAATTGTTATCTACCAAATCATTATAGATGGTCTTGGCTTTAATGTTGGTGAATGTTGAGCCATCTTTCCAGGTGAAATCATTTTCAAGGAAGGAGCTGGGATCAGAGTTATCAGGAAAGAATGTCTCCTTGCAAGCTTCAACTAAGACCGAATAGGTTCTAAAGTTGGAGTCAGGCAGATGAAACTTCTCCTTGAGGAATTCCCAGCTCTTCAATTTTCCCATATCAAGAATATCTGCAAAGGTTGCAATACCTTTGGCGTTCCAAATTTTGGTAGAACAACCCTGCAAGAAAGCAAGAGCTTTAACTTTATGTTCTAAATTCCACCAAATGGAGTTGTGCAAGTTACATTTGGAGTTGTTATTGAGAGTTATAATGTTTTCCCTATTCATGGCATTATGCTTCATGAGCTCCCAGGCCTTCCAGAGGCTTTTGAAGACAACTGAACCAACGGGTACCATGAGATTCTTGTTGAGGAGGATGTCATTAAGAAGCAGGTGTTTCCAGGCTTTGGCCTGCCTAGGAACTACCCTGAGAATTTTATTTCTAGCTAAAACCTTCCAAGGTTCATTGCCGTCAATAGACTTAAGAATCCATTTATCTGCCAAAGCGATTCCTTGCATCCTTAGCTCTTTTAACCCAATGCCACCATGAGATTTGCTCAAACAACACCAATCCCATTTGACTGAATGCCTCTTTCTTTTTCCCTTCCTGTCTAACCACATGAAACTCCTTATTCTCTTTTGGATATAATTCACTTGATAGTTGCTGAAAAACCATACAAAGGAAAAATAGATGCTATAAGGAGATAAATTTTTTTGACAGACTTGAATTCTGCCCGTGAGAGAAAGATATTGCCTATCCCAACCTCTCAGCTTTTTCTCTAGCTTCTCTTTCATCTAGTTCCACATCTCTTTTAAATCCATATTGACTGCAAACATGATTCCCATGTATCTTACCAGCTTGTGAGGACCCCCTCATTGGAACCCAAATATGGCAAGCCAGTTTGGAGGGGTCTCATTCCAACCTAGGAAGGTTGACTTGGTCCTGGACAACCTAGCTCCAGAAGCCTGACAGAATAGATCCAATTTCCCATTAAGGAGATTATGTTGGCTTGCTCAAGCTCAAGAAAAATAGAAGTGTCATCCACAAATTGAACATTTAAAAGCTCATCTTGGTTTGGGAGCACAATTCCTTTTATTTTGGGAGAGAAAGTGTGGTCCCTTAGTAGATAATGAAGAGCATCAGATGCTATGACAAACAGGGACGAGGCAAGAGAGCATCCTTGCCGAATAGACCTTTGAAGAGAAATTTTTTCAGTCAGCGAGCCATTTATTTCAATTTGAGTTGTGGTGTCTTTTAGAAGGGTGTCAACCATGCCACAAAATTTATTAGAGAAACCAAATGCTTGCAGGACGGTTCTTAGAAAGACCCATTCCACTCTGTCATAGGCCTTTTCAAAGTCCAATAAAAGCATTACCGATTCCTGATTATAATTTTTAGCCCACTCCAGGGCTTCCCAACTAGTAATTAGATTCTCAAGGATGTGCTGACCTTTTATAAAGCACGTTTGAGTGTTATTGATGAACTTGGGAAGGATGTTGACCAACCTTGAGGCAATAACTTTGGCTAACACCTTGTAACAGACATTCAGCAAAGTAATTGGTCTCCAATTCTTAATCAGAGTTTTATCACCACCATTTGGGAGGAGTTTAATAATGCCTCTGTTGATACTCTCTCCCAAGGATCCTTTATCTAGGGCTTCTTTGTAAACTTGTAAAAGGACATCACAAACCCAATCACTAAAAAATTTGTAGAATTCAATAGGAAACCCATCCCACCCAGGGGACTTATCATTGTTCATGGACCTAATGGCAGCTTGGATCTCCTCCCTAGAAATATCAACATCCAGTTTAATGGAGTCTTCTTGACCAATTTTTTTGGGGATGAGTCCCTTAATGAGCTCTCTGGTCACCTGACCTCCTACATTCCCATCTTCTGAGGAAAAGAGTTCCTTAAAATAGTTATGAAACTGAGCTAGAATGTCCTCTTGGGTTGAGCATAATTGAGAGCCAACCCATATTTGCCTCACCTGCTCCCTAACATTTTTCTCCTTTAAGAAGTTAAAGAAAAACTTGGATCCTTTATCTCCATAGTTGAGCCGATTTAGTTTAGCCTTGACCTTTTGACCTTTTATCTTCTGGGCTTGGATTCTTCTAAGATTGTCCTTGACCATGTTTAACGCCTCACACAACCTTTCATCATTAGGGTGATCTTGCAGCCTTGTTTCGGCCTCGAGTAGGTAGCCTTGTAACTCCCTCTCCCTTCTTCTACCATCAAGGGTACACTTCTTACTAATGACTTGGAAGAGGGCTCTCCATCCTTCCACATTGGCATTCCACCTCTCTATAGTAGATGCATCTTTCAACATCCACTTATTTAGTTCTCTAAGGGAGGCAATGACATCTTGATAGTTTGCATCTTTTAGTAAGAGAGTATTTAGCATAAATCCACCTTTTTTCATAGTAACCAAAGAATCTTCTTGACAAGAATATAATTTAGCCTTGATCGGTTGGTGATCCGAGAGGGTGTAAGGATATACTTGCACCTTGACACCCTCTTTATTAGGACAAAAATTGAAGAAGTCCCTGTTTGCATAGAATCTATCAAGTCTGCAATAAATCTGGGCTCCACCCTTCTGGGCATTACACTAGGAGAACCATACCCCTTTGCAATGCTCTTTATTTCCTTCCATTGGATCAACAAGCCTTAGCTTATTCTTGCGTCTAAGCCAAAAGTGTTTTTCATCACCCTTCCACATCATGCCTATACCACCCCACTTGTCTTCCCCTTTTTCAATCATATTGAAATCACCCCCAAGATCCAAGGGATGTCTTGTAGCTTGTCCAACCATTGCCAAAGCTTGCATCTTTCCCTATGATCATTAGGTGCGTACATAGAGCAAATACCGAATTACAGTCCATTCTTTTCTAGAGCGACCCAAACCACCCTGTTGCAAGGAGACGAGCTACTTCCAATCACATGCTGTGCCCATTGGTTGGAAACCAAAATGGAAGCACCTCCCCTACCCTTATCATGCAAGGTTGAGAAGGACTTGGAGTTATTCCAGATAAACTTCAGAGTTGTTTCTAGACTAAAACTAGTGGCTTTAGTTTCTTGAAGCAAGACAAAGTCCTTATTCTTTTCCAGGTTGAGGAAACACCTTACAACATATTTCCAGTTTGGGGACTCAAGGCCTCGAACATTCTACGATATGCAGTTAAGATTCATATTTAGAGGTCATGGGGGTTTCCTCTTGCTCTCCTCTAAATGCCTCAAAGCATTTAGGTAGTTTATCCTCAGTTTCAAGCTTCTTGGGGAGAGGGGACTGGATTACCGTACTTGTTTTCTTTCTTTTAAATTTGGAAGGTCCATATTTTTTACCACCTCCAATAGAGTTACTGAATTTCCTTGGCCTTCCTGGCCCATTTCTAGGTCTAGGAGTTTTGAGTTCCTAGCTCTCAGTGCCATCTTCCTTTGATTTGCATCCTCTGGCCTGAGCTGATTCCATTTTTAATATTAGGTTATCATTATTCTCAAAGCTTTCTTTGCTACTAACCAAGTCAACATTCACATTAGTCAATATTCACATTTAGACCAGTCTTTAGATCCCAATTGGAATTTGTTTCAGATTCCTGCAAAATGCTGGCATTGCCGCCATTAGGGACTAGATTAGGGTTAATAGTTGGTCCTTGGGAATCGGGAGGAGCCACCTCAAATGAGGCTGATTGGCCTATAGAGAACAGGATGGATGGGGGTTCTTCTCGCGAATCCCCCAGGTTTGGATTTTGAGCCTTTTTGTCAAATTCAGAGACTAAGAACAACTTGGAATTACTGGGGGGTAACAAAGCCCCACCTCCTTTGGCGACCTCAACCCCCATTTGAGGTGGCTCTTCTCTATTTTTAAGGGAACTACTAGCCCTAACCTCATCCCTAGCAAAATAAAAGCTGAACTGATTCAGATTCTTTTTTAATTGGAAGCTTTCAACCTTTGGTAGGCTGCTATAATCATACCTGCTAGCAAGGTTTTCCTTTATTCTTAGCTTGATATCTTTCATAGCTAACTGTTGGGCGTTTAGCCTGCCAACCAACTTAGGGCTGTTAGCAATGTACTGGGCCAACGAAGGGGGCAGTATTTTTCCCCTATCCCTAGGGGAGTCAAATTCCTCGAGCGTCTCTTGCGAGAGTGCCTCAAAGGCATCAGAGAGATAGACTTCCGTCTGGAGTCTTTCAGAAGCATGGGTACGGGATTGCAGGCCCTTGTCATGAGGGTCATCACCTCCCTCAGGATGGCCAGTACCAACAGTTCCATCACCACCCGTCAGGTTGACCCGTGAAGCCCTAGTGTTAGTTTTTGAGCCATCAAATGACAAAGAACACAAACTGCTACAACAAAACTAAAACAAAACAGAGGACTGGAAACATAGTTTTTATTTTTCTCATTAGAGGCACGTCCAATCATAGAGTGAAATTAGAGGCCCCATGAAGCATCTAGACACAGTCATATGTTATTTGTTTTTGGTGAAGTTGACAACCAGCCTCTGTGTTTAGCTAGCTTGTCATACATTGTGATGAAAACAAAAAACACAGAGAAAGAACATTAAAATGAAACGTGAGCTAGTTAAACCTTCCATTTTCTCCTTGATCTAAGAGAATTCTTCTCATCTATTCTCCACATTCAATATTCTATACAAATCCTCACCATCCATCCTCTTTGCCAAAAATCTGACACATTATCCTATACAAATAAATCAATCATCTTCAATAGACACATATTACAGAGATTTCGAACAAATCTACTCCAATAAAAATAAATAAACTTATTCGAATTTTCAGTCTACTTAATTCAAAATGAACAATAAAATAAATATTTAAAACCTTTTTTTCTATTAATTCCATTGCTGATTTACTGATCACAGCTATCTTCCACATGTTCCTTATGGACATACCTTTTTCTTCTCAATAAACTAAGCTGAACGAAGAGACTGCCTCTATCCAACTGGACTAATTGTGATATTATATTTTTAATAGTCTAACAATTGTCTTGATTACAACTGAATAAATAGATTAAGATAAAGCTCATAGTATAACCTTCCTGATGAAAGCTTGAAAATAGACAAGCATAGCAATCAATATTATTCAACTAATTTATGAAGGATTGCTTTTGCTTGCTCATGCATTACTTTACCGGTAGATTCTGAAGAACAAGTTTCATATCCCAACCAAACAGAACTTGATTGAACTCGTAAAAAATCAATCTTAAAACAAAAGGAAGATACAGAAACGGTTGATCTAAACATGAGAACCGGTCATTAATAACTATCGGGGAAAATTGGAACCAGTGGACTAAAACCCTCATAACCTCCAAGTCTTGCAATAGTTCTTTTATTAACAAAAAGTCTTAGATTTTTCCTTGTTCAAAAAAGTAGAAAAAGTAAAGCAGGATTTCTCGAAAATAGAGAGATTTTTTTGGCTTTACTAAATCCAAGTCTTGCTTTCTATTAGTGGCAACGATATTATCAATTGTATAAAGGATTCTGCTCTGTTTGGAAGTAAGGTAAACGATTAGATTTTTTAGATGTACGAATAATGAATAGTTCAAATTTGAATATTACAGTTACATCTATTAAAATGAAATTAATTCTAAATTATTCATTTAATTTTAATGCACATTGCGCTTGGTTAGTGATTGGTGTTGGCTTAAAATTTTGTAATTTCAATATATTTTTTTGAAATATGTAAATTATATAACTTTTAAATGTTGTTTTGTTGTTTCTTACAGTATTTTCTTTGATTTTGACAAGTTTGAAATTTTTAAATTTCTCTAAGGAAAAAAGATACACAAATAGAAATGAATAGTTCATATGAAAATAATATTTCCTAATATATAGACAAGAACCTATAACTGATAATTTTGCTTATCACAATCAACTTCAAATATTTTTTTGACAAGGGGGGATATCACATTATAGGTGGATATAAAATAGAATAATAGGGGTTGTGAGGCAAAGCCATAGATTGTGATGGAAAGTTTGTTGTGGTATAGAAAGTAGAGGCAATAATTGAACTAGATGTGACATGGATGGAAATGAAGTTTGATGTATGCTTGATGGAAGAGGAATGTTTTGATCAAAGAGGGTAGATGCAATCTTGATGCAAGGTGTATGGGAAGAGGTTTAGGTGTGGGTGAGTGTAGGATCATGATGGGCCAAACAATGGTAATAGGGTAAAAAATATGTTTTTATTTAGCCAAAATCCAAAAATGAATATTTAATGGGTGGAAAGTCAATTTTAGTTTGGTAAAAAACAAATGACAATTGATATTAGTTTCTATGAAACTATTTATTATTTAACAAATATCCTTTTTAAAAATGGATGTCCACTATTTAATAGATATCTTTTTAAAAAAAATGGATATTTGTGTTTGTTGAAGTGAAAGGTGAATAAAAAAAAAAAAAAACATTCTATAGAGGTGATCAACAAAAGAGGAGAAAACCTTCTATAATGGATATCCAAATTGAGAATTGATAGCCATTTTGAGGATCATCATTTGTGCTTGCATTGACCATAGTATAGAGGTAAGGTTTTATTTTATATTTTTTTGAGTTTTTTCAAAATTTATTTAAAGTTTTTATTATGATTTAGGTATTCATTTATAAATTATATGAATTAGTTTTAAGCTTTTAATTTTTAATTTTTGAATTTCAAATAGGTAAAATGGATGAGGGAGGTTAAAATGCAAACACACCCCCACCAAACCCTCCTCTATTGAAAATAAATGATAAAAATATTAAAACATATAATTAACACCCTTGATTAGCTTCAATAACATCCACATTAGAGTGAATTATTGTCCATGTATAAAAAATCACAAGCAAACATGAATCATTTTGGCAACAAACAGAAGCCAAGAGGGAAGAACATTATGTCAGATTGCCATATGATCAAGTGAAAATTTTAGATATAACCAAAGCCATGTTAGATTTTTTTTTTGTCAATCCTAAAATTGGATTACATGTTGATGTACATAAGCCCAAATTTTCAACTGAAATATCAATAAACTATAAATTAAAAAATTGTAATATATTTTATATTTCATGCTTTGATTTGGTGGACATATATTATATGTAAATATAAATTTAATTTTCATTTCTATTTAACACTATTCCTAATTAAATTCTAGCTCCCTAATTGAATCTTAAATGTAATTGATTCCTTATGTTGGTTTTTTTAATATCCCAACCAGTTCTCATTAGTAATAAATGGAAATACCATTTCCAATGGTTAATTAATAGGAGGGATTGGAAAATGACTATGAGAAAGCTAAATTACACTTTACCTCTTCACTTTGGGCTTTGCAAGACCTGGGACGGTAGTCCCTGACAATATTTATTGATCTCCTTTGCTAATTTTCATGAATACTATTAGTAGCAGATGTGTTCTCTACAAATTTACTTAATGGTCCTATGAAAATTAAAAAACCAAGAAACATCATTTAAGCATCTTCAACAATTCAAAGCAAGAGAACAAGACATGATTTATACTTAACAAAGAAATTCAAATGAAATTAAGGTTTGTAAATTTTCTTTTATATGAGTGACCATGGAGACTATAAATTAAGAAAAATGAAAGAGACTAGTTCCTTAACCTAGTGCAATGAGTCAAAATTAATGCAACTAAAGCATGTGTATCAATATTGTTCCCAAACACAATCTAAAGTTTGTGGGGGGTCATTATTGTTTCCGCAAGGGGGTGTGGGTTTTTTCTCAATGTGCCCTTATGGGGCTGTGATTTCATGGATTTGATTAGTGAAGGTGAGACTATGGTTTCCCTTCAGAGTTTTTTGTTTGAGGCCTTGCATGGTTCCAAGTGGGATTTCTTCTAGCAGTAAGGGGTTGTCTTTTAAGGATACGGTGGCGGGAAGCAACCCATCCGTGCTTTTGCATGTGAATCCAATTTTTGGTGAGAATGGATCTGGAATGGGAGAGTCCTCTTATCTTTCTGGAGGTTTTAGGCCTTCAAAGGTGAATGGGTGTCTTGCTAAGAGTGATAATAGGCCGATAGTTTGGATCCAACTTGATTCTGTTGTGGATGATATCAACTATTTGTTAAAACATGCTTTGATCTGTAAGTTTCTTGGGATCCATATGTCTTTTCCCTTTTTGGAATTGTGGGCTCGATGAACTTGGTGTCCAGAGGGGGATATGGATGTAATGTTGGCAGCCAATGGCTATTTTCAAGTGGTTTTTTCTTGCATGTCAGATACATATAAGGTATTTGAAGGAGGGACCTATTTCTACAATCAACTTGGCTTTTTCATCAAGCCTTGGCATGTTGGGTTTAATCCTACAAAAGAGCTTCCTTCATGGGTTTAGGTTTAGGTGCGGTTACCGTGGCTTCCTTTGGAATTTTGGAGAGAGGACATTTTCAACTTAGTTGCAAGCTAACTTAGTTGCAAGCCAACTTGGAAAACCAGTTGTTCCTTCAAGACATACTATGGAAAATAAGGTAATTACCTCTATCTGGGTATGTGTAGAAATTTATTTGAATAAGCCCTTGCCTGTATCTATGGAAATTTAGTTAGGATCAAGCTCATGGATTCAACAGATTGATTATGAAACGTTATCATTTTGTTGTCAATTTTATCATGAATATGGGAATTTGCAGAGGATGTGTCCCAAATCTAAGCCTATAGGGGATTCAAAAATGGGGTTGGCTAGTGCACCACCTAATAAAGATAAAGAAAAATCCCCCATGAGGGAGGATAAAGAGGGTTTCATTTCTATAAGAGCTTGTAATAAGGGTTGGGGCAAAAAGAGGACCTTTAAGTATAGACAAGCAGACAAGGTTTTCAATAGGTTTGATGCTCTAGATGATCTGGAACAATTTGATGGAACCATTGCTAATATGCCTATTGGCCAAGATATTTTGGAGGTGGGGGAAATAGGTGGGGATGAGAACAATGTCATTTAGACTGATCCACAGGAGGAAGTGGTTGGGGTGTAGATGGACACAAATACTTTCGTGTGGCCTATGGAGGAGTTAGGAGAAAGTGGAGGCAAGGATCATCGCTTTGGTAGTCATCCAAGGTTTAAATATTTCATGATGAACATGATAATGAGACATCGTGCACAAAATTCATCAACTATATTCATAAAAGGAAATTTTCAAGACATGCCAATCACCATCAATGAGCTATGTCAGCATATGGAAAACATGCCACAATATCATCTAGCCAATAGGTTGCTGCGGTTTGGAACAAAATTAAGGGGTACAAGGCCATACTAGACAAAATTTCGTGCATACTGATTGACATGATTCATCAAATAGGTTCACCTACAATATTCTTCACCTTAAGTGCTACAGACATGTATTGGCTTGATTTGCATGCATTAATGCCAAGAACACAACCAACTACTCTAGAGGAGGCTCAAAATTGGAGAAAAAAAAATATTACTGACAATCCTCATATAGTCTCACATTACATCCACTTGAGACATTCAATATTTAGAAAAGAAATACTAGAAAAAGGAATGAAAGTGAAAGATTATTGGTGCAAATATGAGTGGAAACATAGGGGATTGCCGCATGTCCATGGATTCATATGGATACATGGAGCACCAAATATATGGAAAATATTAATTGATCAAATGAAGAACAAAAAAAAAGTGCTGAAAGATATTTCCATTGTATTGTTCAGGCATGAAATCCTAGAGTAGATCCACATCAACCAAACATACAGGCATATTTTAAAAACTTTGGATGTATACATGCAATATATTAAATTTAAACTATTTATAGCCTACAATATGACTAATATATTTTCTTTTCCAACTGTAGGCATTCCAAAATTATTCTCTCCATCCATGTCTTAGAGATACAAGATAAAGTTCTTACAGAGATAGATGTTGACTAGGACTGTGAAGAAATCCTAAACTATGTACAACGACACACAATGTGTAGGGAAGGTGCATGCCTACGAAAAAAGAGAGGAACAATGGTGCAGGTAACTATTTTAACAAGTTAAAATATTTATATCAAAGTGGAATATAATATAATTTTCAAATAATAAAATAGATGACATATTTATATTTGTAGGCATAATACTCCTTGGGCGTTGAATTTAGAGGGGTCAAAATTATATGAAGACATAGAAACAGGTGAAAAGAATTTGATCCAAAAAGAAATGATGATAGAGTAAACTCACACAATCGTTACATATTGCAATTATGGAGAGAAAATATAGATTGGAAACCTGTTATTTCTAAACATGTCATGATAAAATATATTGCAAAGTATGCATCAAAAGCAGAGAAAAGCTCTGAAACATACCAACAAATGTTGATGCGTCTTGTGAACATAGAAAATGCAAATGATTTAGTTGCAAGAGCATATAGAAGGCTTCTGACAGAGACTATTATAGAAACAGATATTGGAGCTAAAGAAACATGTCACATGTTACTAGAACTTCCATGGTGCAGGAGCACCTGGGAAGATACTAGGTTTATAGAAGTTTTGATTGAAGTTCAATTTTGTTGTGTTGTTTTGTGGTCATGTAGACCATTTTGTGTTGATTCTTAGGGATGTTTTTACTCTTTGGGAAAAAGGTTGTGAAGAGTTCATAAGTTTAGAAGCTCATTTTTGCTGAATGGTAAAAAATTGCCAAAGTTTAGAAAACACACTGGGTTTTATAATTTGCATCTTTAAGTCATCTAAAGGCTCGAACCAAGAAGATAAAATATTTGAGAAGCATATTTAAAGGTTGCATCGACCTTTATGGAAGGTTGGAAGTTCATTGTACAAACTGTGTTTTTGGAAGTTGAAGAAAAATAGAGTTTTGCCATTATTTTTCTGGTTTTTGTTCTTTAACAGTGCTTAAATGGATTAGATATGCTATTTTTCTTGTTGTAGGATGTAGTATAGGTTGTGTACAAGATTTTTGCATCATTTGGTAGATTTTTCTATTCATTTTTCTTTGTTATTTGTAAATAGTTTAAACTCAACCTGTTACTGGTCTGAACCAGGCAGCTTGGAGAAAATGGAAGTCTAGACCACTTTCCCACCGTACAAATTGTACGAACTTTTGGGAAATGTGCCTAGAATCCATTCCTATACATATGGTAGAAATTAGGAGTTGTGTGGTTGCAGGAGTTTCCAGCAAAATGATGCCCTAGGCGAGCCAGTGCAGGTCTGACTAGGAAACATTTGTTGTGCAGGTCACATTTCTTGCAGGGGTGATCAAATATGGATGATTTTCTTCTGGGAGGAGTTAGGGTGGTGTGTTACCTTATTTCTATATGAAGGAGAAGGATCCATTTTTACATTTGGTGTGTAAACAAGTTGGAAGTTTGAAAGTTACCAGGAAAGGCTTGAAACCCTAGAGAAAAGCCATTTTCAAGATTGAGCACTGTATGGACAGTTAGGGCACAAGACCTTGGAAATATTTGAGAGGGATTCAAATGGACCAGGAACCTTGAAGAAAAATTGGGGATTCCTTTTGAGATTTGTGAGTTATAACCTGTTTTGTTGGTGAAGGAGACCTAATAGGGGCTCAAGGGCTACTAGCCTTCCAAACCCTAGTTGTAAGTTTGATGGGAGCGATGGATGGATGTAGACTTGGTGAACTTTCAAAAACCCTTGGAGGATAGTTTGAGGCCTTTTAGGACATCTAACCACCCCTGCAAGAGTTAATGGAGAGTTGTGGAAAGATTAGTCTTTAGTATGGTGTAAAGGCTAAAGAAGAGTTGTGGAAATGAACCAAGGTGGACTTGGTGGTTGAAGCTTGTTGATGGAATAGGGGTTTGGCAGACAAACCAGGGGCACCTAGTCATGAGTAGGGACCTATAGGTTATATTGGTGAAGAAAAACACCAAAGAGGTCTTCCAAGGAAAGGCCTAGAGCAGGAATCTGTGATTGATTCCTCCAACCCCACTCCTTATCAGCTTGGTATCAGAGCTAGGTTAAGATTTGGGAAAGAGTAATATATGTCAGAGGTTGAGTCAAGTGATACTACCATCATGGTGAAAAATGCACAATTGGCCAAGATGGTTGAAGAGCAGGAGGAAGATAATAGGCAATTGAGGGAAAGGATAGCCCAACTTGAGGCAACAGTGAGGAGTGCACAGTTTGAGGGAAGAATTCCAAAAGAAGAAGAGGTTGCAGAGGAAGATAAGACCCCTAAACCTGACCTTGTTTTGAAGGAGGAGCCTTTCTTGAAGGCATTGAAAGCTTTGAGTGGGAAAGCACTTGAAGGTATACCACTTTTTAGTGGAAAGATGGAAATTGACCTAGTCATGGATTGGATAGAAGGTATGGAGAATCATTTTGAATGTGATGGAATCACTAAAGCATAGAAGGTGAAGGTTGCTAAGTCAAGATTGAGAGGATCATCCTTGACATGGTGGAAGTTCATTCAGACAGAGAGGGAGAAAGAAGGCAAACAACCCATATCAACTTGGAAAGGAATGGTTGCTAAGGTGAAGGAAGCCTACATGCCAGATGACTATGAGATTCAATTGCACAAGAAGAGGCAAAGTATAAGGCAGAAAGACCAAGATGTAAACACTTATACTGAAGAGTTTCAAAAGCTTTGCATGAGATCTAATGTGGCAGAGGATGAGAGTCTTAAGGTGGCTAGGTACCTTAATGGCTTGAAATGGAACATCCAAGAAGAGATGGCTCTTCTAAGTCCCAATACAGTACACCAATGTTATCAGTTGGCCATAAAGATTGAGGAAAGGAACAAGAGGAAGCAAGATCAAGCTTCTAAGGGTAGAGGAAAAGGAAGAGATCAAAGAGATCAAAGAGGACAACGTGGTGGTTACCAAGGAAGAGGCAGTGGCCAAAGAAATCAAGGAGAAGAAAATATCACTAAGCATGGAGGTGAAACATCTTCAAGAGGTGGATATAACAGAGGAAGAGGACCTCAAGGAGGTTCAAACAGAGGAAGAGGAGCAGGCAGGAGCAGTTCTTATTTTGCAAACATGAAGTTTTATCATTGCAGTCAAATAGGTCACCTTGCTTATAGGTGCCCGGAGAAAGAATCTTCATCAAGCAATGAAAAGAGAGTGGCCTATGCACAAGAGGACACTATGAGTCCTAAGGCATCTGAGATCAGTCATATAGAATCTGAGGTAGGAGAGAATCTGATGTTCAACAGAGTCTTGATCAGACAACTGGTTAGGGAAGAACCTAAACAAAGAATAGCTCTTTTTAGAGTAAGGTGCAAGATACTTGGTAAAGTATGCAAGGTCATAGTAGACTCAGGTTCAACGGATAATATAATCTCAGAGGAGGCAGTAGCAAAACTGAAATTGGAGAAGGTACCCCACTCTAACCCCTACAAGGTCACATGGTTGAACAAAGGGCAGAGTGTTTTAGTGAATGAGCAAGTAACAGTGGAGTTCTCTATTGGAGGATATAAAGACAAGTTAATTTGTGATGTTTTACCCATGGATGCATGCCATCTACTACTGGGCAGACCATGGCAGTATGACATGAGTGTTATGTATGATGGGAAGGAGAATACTATTTCATTCAAAAAGGACGGAAGAACCTTCAAGCTACAGTCACTGTCAGAAGATGCAGGACAGTCCAAGACACCTAACATCATGTTAAGCAGTGGTAAGGAGTTCCTTAAGGACCTACACCAAGGGAATGAAGGATATGTGGTTGTATTGCAGCCTAAAGAGGAAGACAAGGCTGAAAAGACAATCTTACTAGAAGCAGTCCAAAAGTTACTTGATAAGTACAAGAGCATAGTTAGTGATGGTACACCTGCAACTCTACCACCAAAGAGAGCCATAAGTCATCAAATTGAATTCATACCTAGAGCCTCATTGCCTAACAAAGAAGCATACAAACTTACACCTGAGCAGAACCTAGAGGTAGCTAGGCAAGTGCAAGAATTGTTGGATCAAGGATTGATTTAAAAGAGCATCAGCCCATGTGCAGTGCCAGTGGTTTTAGCAACAAAGAAAGGAGGTAAGTGGAGACTTTGTACTGATTCTAGGGAAATAAATAGGATCACCATTAGGTATAGGTTTCCTATTCCTAGAATTGAAGACTTGATGGATTGTCTTGGAGGTGCTCAGTTCTTCACAAAGTTGGATCTCAAGAGTGGGTACCATCAGATCAAAATTAAGGATGGTGATGAGTGGAAGACAACTTTTAAGACAAATGATGGGTTATATGAGTGGAAAGTGATGCCATTTGGCCTCTCAATGCCCCTAGCACGTTCATGAGACTCATGAATGAAGTGCTTAAGGATTTCACAGGGATCTTTGTGGTAGTATATCTTGATGACATACTGATTTTCAGTAAGACAGCAGAAGAACACTTCAAGCATGTTGAGATGGTTCTTAAAAGGTTGCAAGAGGAGAAGTTGGCAATCAATCTTGAGAAATGTGAGTTCTTTAAGAAAGAGCTTGTGTATCTAGGTTTTGTAGTGTCCAAAGGCTCATTAAAGATGGACCCAAGCAAGGTGGAAGCCATCCTAAACTGGCCTACACCAACCACAACAACGGAGGTGAGAAGTTTTCATGGTTTGGCTCAATTTTATAGAAAATTCATAAGGAAATTTAGTGGTATATGTGCACCAGTCCTAGATACTATCAAAGGTGGTCTGAAAACAAAGTTTAAGTGGACTCAAGAGGCTGATAAAGGGTTTGAGAAACTGAAACAAGAAGTGGCAACTCAACCTATTCTATTATTGCCTAGTTTTGACAAGTTGTTCACAGTTGAGTGTGATGCAAGTGGAGTAGCAGTAGGAGGAGTACTTAGTCAAGAAGGTAGGCCTATGGCCTTCTTTAGTGAAAAGCTCAATGAAGCCAAGCAAAAGTACTCTACCTATGATCTAGAGTTATATGCTTTAGTGTAGTCCCTTAGGAAGTGGAGGCATTACCCAAAGAGTTTGTGGTCTTTACTGATAACCAGGCACTTAGTTATATCAACACCCAAGAGAAGTTAAGTAATATGCATTTGAAATGGATGGAATACATCCAAGATTTTACTTTTACCATCAAGCACAAGAAAGGACAAATGAACAAGGTGGCAGCTACATTAAGTAGAAGGTTATTGACAGTGCAAGAGATACAGCTCAAGAGCATTGGCATAAAGAGTTTCAAGGATCTATATGGAGATGATGAAGACTTTTCAGAGGCCTATAAGGTATGTTCTAACTTTGAGAACCATTTCCATAGTCAATATTTTGAGTATACTTTGCAAAGTGGGTTGTTGTTTAAGGGCAATTAGTTGTGTGTTCCAAGAGGGTCAATGAGGGAAAATTTGATTCAAGAAAAGCATAATGGCAATCTTAGTGGACATTTTGGTATCAATAAGACCTTAGAGCTAGTACAAAGATTCTATTATTGGCCTAAGTTGGCAAGAGATGTTAGAAGGTATGTGGAACAGTGTGTTGTGTGTATGAAAGCTAAGGGAGGAGCTAGCAATGCTAGTTTATATCAACCCCTGCCCATTCCTAACAGACCATGGGAGTGTGTGAGCATGGATTTTGTGGTTGGCCTTCCTAAGACCAAGAATGGTTTTGACAGTGTTTATGTAGTGGTAGACAAATTTAGCAAGATGAGTCATTTTATTCCCTGCAAAACTACTCATGATGCAAGCTACATAGCTCATCTTTTCTTCAAGGAAGTTGTAAGGATCCATGGATTACCATTAAGCATTGTTTCTGACAGAGATGTGAAGTTCATGAGTCACTTTTGGAAGACTCTATGGAGCAAATTGGGTACAAACTTGTCCTTTGGGTCAGCTTACCATCCTCAAACTGATGGTCAAACAGAGGTGGTTAACAGGGTGCTTGGTAATCTTTTAAGGTGCTTAACTAAAGAATATGGACAGACATGGGATATGGTTATTTCCCAAGCTGAATATGCCTATAATGACAGTGTAAACAGAACCACAGGAAAGAGTCCATTTGAAGTTGTGTATGGAGAGGCATTTGTGAGCTTAGAGACATTGGATCTATGGAGAATAGAAGTGGACATGCAGAATACTTCAGTCAGACCATGAAGGAGATTCAGGAGCAGGTCAAGAGGACAGTCACAACAACAACCCAAAAGTTGAAGGAGAAAGTTGATTTTTCAAGGAAGGATGTACAATTTGCAGTAGGGGACTATGTCATGGTCCACCTTAACAAATCCAGATTGAAGAAGGGGATTTCAACCAAAATCTAGATGAAAAGAGTGGGACCATGCAAGGTATTAGCCAAGTATGGAAAAAATGCTTACAAGGTAGAATTACCAGCAGATCTAGGCATATCTCCAGTGTTTAATGTGGCTGATCTGATCAAGTATAAGGGGACAGTCACTGCCATGGATCAGAATAGCAGGGAGATATTCAAGGATGTCAGCAACATGTCACTACCAACTCCAGACAAGCTACAAGCAGAGAAGATCTTGGAGTCAAGAATGAAGAAGGCTACAAGGAACAAGGTGTACATGGAGCATCTTGTAAAATGGAAGAACAAGAATGAATCTGAAGCTACCTGGGTAGAAGAAGTAGAATTTAAGAAGCAAGGCATTGATATGTCTCTGATCTCTCCTAAAATTCCTTAGTTGTTTGTGCTGAGAGGGGGAGAATGGTGCGGGAGCACCTGGGAAGATACTAGGTTTATAGAAGTTTTGATTGAAGTTCAATTTTGTTGTGTTGTTTTGAGGTCGTGTAGACCATTTTGTGTTGATTCTTAGGGATTTTTTTTCTCTTTGGGAAAAATGTTGTCAAGAGTTCATAAGTTTAGAAGCTCATTTTTGCTGAATGGTAAAAAATTGCCAAAGTTTAGAAAACATACTGGGTTTTATAATTTGCATCTTTAAGTCATCTAAAGGCTCGACCCAAGAAGCTCAACTATTTTAGAAGCATATTTAAAGGTTTCCTCAACCTTTATGGAAGGTTGGAAGTTCATTGTACGAACTTTGTTTTTGGAAGTTGAAGAAAAATAGAGTTTTGCCATTATTTTTCTGGTTTTTGTTCTTTAATAGTGCTTAAATGGATTAGATATGCTACTATTCTTGTTGTAGGATGTAGTATAGGTTTTTTACAAGCTTTTTGCATCATTTGGTAGCTTTTTCTATTCATTTTTCTTTGTTATTTTTAAATAGTTTAAACTCAGCCTGTTACTGGTCTGAACCAGGCAGCCTGGAGAAAATGGAAGTCTAGACCACCTTCCCACTATACAAATTGTACGAACTTTTGGGAAATGTGCCTAGACTCCATTCCTGTACATATGGTAGAAATTAGGAGTTGTGTGGTTGCAGGAGTTGCTAGCAAAATGATGCCCTAGGTGAGCCAGTGCAGGTCCGACTAGGAAACATTTTTTGTGCAGGTCACATTTCTTGCAGGGGTGATCAAATATGGATGATTTTATTTTGGGAGGAGTTAGGGTGGTGTGTTACCTTGTTTCTATATGAAGGAGAAGGATCCATCTGTCCATTTGGTGTGTAAACAAGTTGGAAGTTTGAAAACTGCCAGGAAAGGCTTGAAACCCTAGAGAAAAGCCATTTTCAAGATTGAGCACTGTACGGACAGTTAGGGCACAAAAACTTAGAAATATTTGAGAGGGCTTCAAATGGACCAGGAACCTTGAAGAAAACTTGGGGATTCCTTTTGATATTTATGAGTTATAACCTGTTTTGTGGGCTCAAGGGCTACTAGCCTTCCAAACCCTAGGTGTAAGTTTGATGGGAGCGATGGATGGATGTAGACTTAGTGAACTTTCAAAAACCCTTGGAGGATAGTTTGAGGCATTTTAGGACATCTCACCACCCTTGCAAGAGTTAATGGAGAGTTGTGGAAAGATTAGTCTTTAGTATGGTGTAAAGGCTAAAGAAGAGTTGTGGAAATGAACCAAGGTGGACTTGGTGGTTGAATCTTGTTGATGGAAGAGGGGTTGGGCAGACAAACCAGGGGAACCTAGTCATGATTAGGGACCTATAGGTTAGATTGGTGAAGAAAAACACCAAAGAGGTCTTACAAGGAAAGGCCTAGAGCAGGAATTTGTGATTGATTCCTCCAACCCCACTCCCTATCATTCCATTAGTAGAGAGTAACAAAAAACTTATCAATCTAAATGTAGATCACATGAGGTGTTCAAACTTGTAAGTATAAATGATGGAGAAAACAATGAAGAACAATCGATAAACTTCATCGATGGATACAAAACAAGGCCTTTATTTATGGAATCTATAACACTAATTGATGCAACCAAGTCATGGATATGTAATCCTAAAGGAAAAAGAGATAACAAATGGGAACGAAGAAATTTTTTTGTTATTGTCAGAGTATTCCCTAGATTTTTATCCATTCCTCCACATCAGTCAGAAAAATGGAATGACTTTTTCTTATTAGAGTTATTATTGTACAAACCATTTCATGATGTACAAAGAGATATTGGTCACGATAATGACTCCATAATAGAAAATTGGGAGTCATTTCAGTATAATCCTTGGCATGTGGAGTGAAGAGAAACTTTAGAAAATATTGAAAACATTAGTGATTCTGAAATTGAAGACAATGAAACTATTCAAAAAAATATTATTGAGCATGAATGGGAAATAATATCTAGACTACATAACGGTCAAAACATCAAAATTTCAGAAATAGATATGTTGGGTAGAAGAGATATTGATAGACAAACAAATTGGTGTAATGAATACCAAGGTGAAGTGTGCAAAAATCAAGCAATGAATTTCATTAGCAGCATGAGAGAACATGGGTGTCTCATACATGATGACATACCATAGTGTACCGACTATTCAAATCTCAGTGATAAACAAAGGAAGGGACTCAACATAATTATGGAACACTACCATAATAATTAGAATCCACCACCCTTGCTGATGATAATTCAAGGAACAACAGGAACAAGAAATTCATATCTAATTGGTGCTATTAGAAAAACTCTTGAAAATGCAGCGATTCCGATTTCTTCTCCCCTTCTATTACTTGCACCAACTGGAGTTGCAACATTCAACATTGGCACATCCATAATACATTCAAAATTGAGAATCCCAATAAGATATTTTTCTCAACTAGAAGGAGCAAGGCTAACAAGCTTTCAAGAAGAGATAGCACACACTAAATACATTTTGATTGATGAAATGAGCTTCATAGGTCAGAACATGCTAGAAAACATAGATTCTTGACTTCGACAAGCATTCCCACAAAATGAAAACATTAACTTTGCAAGTATACACATGATTATGATTAAAAAAAATGACTATTGGATATTCTAATACAAGTAATTCATGTAATGGAGTTTATATAAATATGAAGGTATATATTATCTGAAAATAATCATTGTTTACCTTTCAGGTATATCTATAATTTTGGTTGGAGATTTGAGTCAGTTGCCTCTTGTTAATGATAAACCAACATATGACAACAAAATAAGAGCTAGGTTTCTATGGGAAGAATTCAAAACTATGGTTACTTTAGATAAAATGTTTAGACAAGATGGAGAAAACATCCACCAACAGAGATTTCATCAACTTTTGACAAATCTTAGAGATGCAAACCCAACAATTGATGATTGGAGATTGATTATGACAAGAACCACTATTGCCATTGATGCAACAAGAAATGAGGAGTTTGAAAATGGTGTTCATTTGTTTTTAACAAATGATATTGTTCACAAACATAACAAAAAAATGCTATACTCATTGAAGCATCTATTGCACGTAGTCTTGCAACAAAATCAAGAAGTATTAATGCAACAGAAGGATGCTCAAATGATGAGCTTGATCTAGAATTATTGATCAGTAAGGATGTCAGGGTAATGTTGACTTCAAATCTTTGGATACAAGTAGGTCTTGTAAATGGAGCTCTAGGATATATTCGAAAGATTGTATACAAACTTGGATGTGGTCCACCAGAACCACCAACATATGTAATGGTTGAGTTTAACAACTATTCAGGAATACCATTTGATGATCGTAATCCAAATACAATTCCAATTACAACAATAAAGAGGGGGAAGACAATCCAAATGCCATTAAGATTGGCTTGGGCATTAACAATTCACAAATCACAGGGTTTGACTCTTTCAAAAGCCACTATTGATATTGGACAAAGAGAAAGAATAGGATTTACATTTGTCACCATTTCTCGTGTAAAGTATCTACACGGCCTAAGAATTATGCCACCATTCACATATGACCATTATGAAAACATGAAAAAGGGTAGACAACTTGCCGAAAGAAAAGCTGAAGAAAATAGACTTAAAATTTTAGAAGATAATTGATGAAATATATTTTCTTCAATTTTGTTTCAATGACTATACTCAGATTTCAAAATGTAGTATATTTATATGATTTTATGTGTTATGGTACTTAAAAATTCTTCTATGTTTAATGCATTGAAAATTCAACAAACAAATGTTCCTAATGTAAAACAATTATGCTACTTTTCAAATGTTTCTTATGAGTTCTAGAAAATCTAAAATTCATTTGCTACCCATGTGGATTCTTCATATTTCACCACATAATTTTAAAAATTGGTATGTTTCATATGCTTCACATACTAAATTATTGTTTACTACTTGAATTTAATATATTTTGAGTTTCTTTGATATCATAAATTTGCTTAATGTTTAATCTCTTATATGCAAATTTCTCAAAAGTTGAAAAATATATATTTTCCCCTATTTAATACTAATGTAAAAAAACATAATGATTTTCCTACAGGTGAGGAAGATGTCACATAATGTGCATACATCCTGGGTGTCCATTTGGTTATCGAAGTATCACTATCGTCTTCCATTCAATGTCCTCCTTCGTATAGAGGAATTGAGTGTCCATTATTGGTTGAGAGAGAAGATGGTCAAGAAAATTATCAATAACAAACTAGAAAACAACCAAAAAAAAATAATAATTATGCCATGTACTTTAACTTTCTCTATGAATCCAAAGTGAAAATGAACTTAGATATAAAATTTAACAATCTTTAAATTGATATTGTAGATTTTTGTGACTGGTGAGTTCATCTATACCACGAGGTTCACAATATTTACCTTGTAGGATGCATTTGGAAGGTCACTATCAAGCCAATAGTAACCATTAAAAAACACAGTCTATGTGATGAGCTCAGTATTGAATTCATGAGATTTCTTAAAGGGCAGTCACAGATTAGTTATCACACGGGACCACCTGAAGAATGTTTGCTTGCTACTTTAAAGTTCAACTACTCCATATTCACGGTACATCAGGTCATGCCATCATTTAGGTTGTTACATGCACACTATGGGATACCTACATTGCATGTTGTTAAGTCCAATGTGACAATTAAAGTTCAAACTATTCTTCATGATAGTGATAATGCACCAGTACACAAATGGTTAACAAAATGAAAGTTTTTTTGAAATATTATTTAACAAATGTTTGCAAAATATTTATACATTTTATCTATGACTAAATTCAATTTCAAAAATATTTTAAAAATATTGTTCAAAACTTATTACGAGTGCATAAATATTTAACTAAGTGAAACTATTTTTACAAGTTGGTATAATTTTAAGTTAATAATTATAAAAACTAAAATTAGATACTTACAAAATTATCCTTAATCAAAACATTAAATTAGAAGTTTGGGGAGGAATTCCACTAAATTTTAGTGTCTAGCATTATATATGGCAATTGAAATAAACAATGATGGAAAATATAATGAAATCATATATATTACTATTGAAATGAATGTTAATCAAGATGTAAGCATTTTTTAAGATACCTATTTAACAATAGTTAAAAAAAACTAAAAAAACAATGATGGTAAATATAATGAAATCATATATATTACTATTGAAATGAATGTTAATCAAGATGTAAGCATTTTTTAAGATACCTATTTAACAACAGTTAAAAGAAACTACAAAATATTTACTATACATAAACTTTATTATTTATTAGAATGTGTTAAAGAAAAACTATGTTATATTATTTTTTGTTAACAAATTGAAAGTATGTGTGTTCTAATTTAATGCAAATGGTTGATGTTCATTCTATGTTTTTCTACATATAAGTTCCTATGATTTTAATTTAACCTTTATAAAACTTAAAATCAAATACTTACAAAGCTATAAATATTAAACAACTACTATTTTGTATATTAAACATAGATATATTGGAACGTGTTAAGGAAAAAATGATACAATTGCAAGTGAATTTATTATTAAAAAAAAAATTACATCACATTATGAAATTAAATAAAAAATACCCTTAATGATGAAAAATATGCACAGATATCTTTCAGCTTATTTTTTATATATTAATATTTAATATATGTATGCTATTATTTATCTCATCTTTTAATTTATCTATGATAAAGATTTTCAAATCTTTGTCATATCTTTTAATTAAGGTTAGGATTAGATTTATCTTTTATCTTTGATTTATTTATAAGATATTTTTTATTTATCTTTTAGTTACAATTAGGGTTAATGTTAGGATTACAAATAGATTTATGATTAGGGGTAGGGTTATGGTTAGAGATAGAATTAGGGTTAGCGTTAGGATTAATAATAGGATTAGAGTTAGCATTAGGGCTAGGGTTAGAGATAAAACAAGGATTATCATTTGGATTAGAGTTAGGGTTAGAGTTATATATATAATTAGGGTTTAGGTTTGGGTTAGAGATAAAATTAGGGTTAGCATTTAGGGTTAGGGTTAGGTTTAGTCTTAGGGTTAGAGATGGAATAAGGATTAGGGTTGCATATTATTTAGGGTTTAAGTTAGTTAAACAATAGGCTATTTACGAGCTAAATAAATATCATAAAGAATACCATTACCTCAATATAAGTTGTTTAGTTTTTTTAATGTATTTTATTATTTACAAACTAGCATATATATACTTAAATATTTTTGGATGCAGGTCTACGAGGACAGTTGCAACTACATCAGATTGTTGAGAGCGTGGGAGAAGGCGTGAAAGATCTCAAAGAGGGAGATCATGTGTTGCCACTATTTGCAGGCCAGTGTGGAGAGTGTATAAGATTAATCTCTGTACAAAATTCAAAATTGATCCCACTATGGGTCATGCTGAGCGATCCTTCAAGAATTAAAAGATAGTATTGTTTTGTTTAATGGATTCAATCAGGTTACATAGATATTGGCATCCTTATGTATCAAAACATTAAATACTTTCTTTTCTATTCTAGCCCTCATGCCTATCCTCCTAAATCTTTTAACATTGCAATGGTCAATTAAATAGCTAAAAAATCTTCAAGATTATAGTTATCTACTTAATAATGGATAAATATTCCTGATTATAATGGTTTGGTAGAATAAGGCAAGATTTTATACCTTTTTGTTAATATGGCTCCTACTTTTAGTGCTACGGTGGCTCCATGAAAACCTTTTTTATTAAATTTTAATAATAGCTTATGAAATGTGATACAAAAATATTGATTGAAAATTAATTAAAAATTATATATAAGTTCTTATTTTTATTTTTATGAATTCTTATAAAATTATGTGGAAATTATTTACTATTTTTAAAAATTATTTTGAATCAAGAAATTAGTTTTTTTTTATAACTATAGAATTTGGGAAAAATAGGTGAAAAGATAACTCTCCACTTATTTTATATATATTAATATTTAATATATGTATGCTAGTATAATATCTAATATTTTGAAAACAAAGGGGTAAAAACTTTATTAGAAATCAGAAAAGAGCATTACAATAATAACCAAGGGACCCAGCCCCAGAAAACAAGGCGAAAACCCCACATCATAAAATAGCATCAACTATCCCCATGTATCCTCTTATCCTCCTCCAAGAACCGGTCTAAATCTAGATGCAGCTCAGGGTTAACCTGATCTCAATCCTCAACCTTCCAACCACTATCATGCTTAGAGGCCCATTTGGCCAAGCAGTCAGCAGCATGATTCCACTCCCTCGGGATGTGAACAAAGGATGCCTCCTCCATCCGAGAACTAACCTGAAGAATCCGTTGAACCATCAAAGCCAACTGCCAATTTATATCAGATATCTTTCACTCATTCAAGAGATTAATCAAAATCTATGAATCACCTTCACATATAACCTTTCTCCATCCCAAAGCAAGGGCCCTCTCAATAGCATGAAGAATTGCCAGACCCTCCATGAAGTTAACAGTCTTCACCCCCTCATGTATAGAGAACAGAAAAATCACCGACCTAGCTGAGTCCCTGCCAACCCCACCAATTCCAGCAGGCCCAGGATTTCCCCTAGAAGAACCATCAGTATTGATCTTTAAAAATCCATTGGGAGGAGGTAACCACCTTCCAACCCGTTGAACCCTCTTTTTCCCATGCCTACAGTTCCTGGAACTGACAAAAGATGAATGAATTTCTTGAAGACCCAGTCTGGCCACCAACTCAGCATCACCTCTCTCCAAGGGGAAAACCACATCACATTTAGCTAAAACAGACTCCTGCACCATTCCTAGCATACACATCCAAACTTGCCGACCCACCAACTTCTGATCATGAAAAATTCGGTGGTTCCACTCCAGCCAAATTTGCCAAAGCAGAAAGGTAGGGCCCACGAACCAAACTTCCTGCAAAAAGGAAGCCATAGAAGGAGGTCTTCCCATACTATCCCAGAATTCAACCAAAGAGCACGCATGAATACAAGGAAGCTTCCACACCTCCCACCACCAATGCCAAAGCTACACAACAAAGGGGCACCGGAAGAACAAATGCGAAGAATCCTCTTCCACTCCCCCACACAAAACATAAATTGAAGGTCCTTGAAATCCCCGTTTACGAATGTTATCCCAGGTCAAGCACCTATTCCAAGCCAAAGTCCAAACAAAGCAGTTGCATTTAGGCCACGAGAGTTTATTCCACACCCTTTTCCACCAATGAACCTTTGCCCCAGTTAGCTTTTGAGCCAGTAACACCTGATAACCCGAAGCAATAGAGTAAACCCCCTTAGGATTATGGGTTCAAGCAAGAATATCCTCTTCCATAAGAGAACTACAACTCCCACTATGAAGAATCTTGTGAAGCTCAACACTTTCTTCCGCAAGTCCCAAATCTGGCCACTCTACGGGATCCTTCCAATGAGCTACCTCCAACTGACCAAAAGAAGCAACAAACTTGAAGTCACTCACCCTAGCCCAACCAGCCTCGAGAAATATTTGGCACAAAGGAAGTAGGTTGGGGAACTAAGAAGTAAGTGGAGGGAATCCATCCCAAGAATCCGACCAGAAGAGAGCTTCAGTTCCCCGTCTACAGATCCAAAATAAACCTTCCTTGATAAGCTTTGCACCCTTCTAAAGAGTATTCCAAATCAATGAACCTTTCCCCTCAAGAGGGTAACGAGGGAGATTATGCCGTGGAATCCCTGGGAAATACTTATGAGATAATATCCTGGCCCATGGCTAATCCTGTTCCACACACCATCTCCAAAATAGCTTAGTAGCCACAGCCACTTTTGATAACGCAGACTGTCGAAGACCAAAACCACCAAATTGCTTTGGGCTGCACACAACATCCCACCTGACCAAGCTCCACTTGGAAGATGCCAAACTTCCATCCCATAAGAATTGCCTTTCAAGAGAATCCAACTCCCTCAGAAAACCCATCGGAGCCACCTGAAGCATACATCTGTAGGTAGGGAGAGCCTGCACCACCGACTTGAGAAACTGAATCCGCCTCACAAAAGACAACCATCTGTGGGTCCAATGATTAACTTTTGCACAGAGCTTATCAATAATATTCTGCCAAGAACCCTTGGGAAGATGGCGAACAGAAATTGGGAAACCTAGATACATCAAAGGGAGAACCCCTATCTGAAACCTCAAGATATTAGCAATTCTTCTCTGTATAAGGGTCGGCGTATTGAAGAAGAATATGGAAGACTTCTCCTCATTAATCAATTGTCCTGAAGCAACAAGATATATGTCCAACACCTGCCTCAGTATAATATCTAATATAATAAATATAAGATGTAATTAAAATAATTTTAAAACAAATAAACAAACTTTTATGATGTACTATTAATTAATAATTATAGACCATTGTGTATGGAGATGTCAATATATAATATATAGTATTACTATTATAGTTATTAATCTATATATAATATATTTATATAGTATACTATAATATATAAATAATATATATTATTAATAAATATTAATAATATTATATAATATATCATATTATATTATTTGATAATATATAATACTATATAATATATTATTAATAGCTTTTTTAGTTGTACATATATTAATTTTATAATAAGTATATTATATATAATATTAACTTATAATATAATTATTAATAAAATATATATATATATTTATTATAAAAGTATATATATTAGTATTATAGCTATTAATGATAAAGTTATAATATAATATTGTAGATTTAATTATATTATATTATAGTTATTTATAATAAATCTATTATTTATTATATATTAATAAAATAGTTAATAATTGCTGGTATTGGCATGGTGTGATGGTTTATAGGTGGCATTGTTGTTCTTGCCATCAAGGTTCAAACCTCATTGGGGTGGTATTGTTGGGCTATCCAAGGTTCAAATGAAAAAAAAATTAAATTAAATTTATATTTATATTTTCTAAACTAAATTATATATATATAAAACTATAATTTCTAATATAATAATAATATTATTATTATAATTTATCAATTGGTTGCTATTTATATTAATATTATTATGTTATTGTAATATATTAATTTATATATTATATATTGACATCTTCATACACATTGGTCTATAATTATGTGCAGTAGTGAAAGAAAAACAAAAAACTACATTCTATTTTTATGTGGAGTGAATTTTTATTGATTTTTCTCATTGTTTAAAGTGAATCATATCACAACATTCTATTTTCATTATTTAACTGCAATAATTTTTGTTTTTCCATCTCATAAATTATTATGTAATGTTTTTTATTTATTTTAAGTTTTCAATTATAGACATTTTGATATCTTTTTGAATTTTATTAAGACAACAAATTTCTATCTGCCACTCCTAATCAGCGCTGCAGAATTCTGCCCACTGTCTGTCAGATGAAAATCTATGTTCAGAAATTCAAAAGCAAAACATTCAAAATCTTAAGAATGTTGGTGAAGAAAATGAATGTTTAAAAGCAGAGTATAAAATTTAAAAGAATATATTTAATTCCAGTTTTCACCAACCAACATCATCAATTCAAATATAAAACACTGATTTGGCATATATTTTAGCTGCACAAATCTGCACTTGTTTGCTCCATACATAAATTTACCAGTTCTCTCTTTTCTACTTAATTTTTTTATCCTCTACATATTTGTTTGTGTGGGTACCTATATATGGTGTGACTGAGATTTGAAGAATGAGCACAGAAGAGAGAAAGAAGAATAGTATATCACCATGTGCAGCCTGCAAACTGCTGAGAAGGAAGTGTGCAAAGGACTGTGTGTTTGCTCCATATTTTCCTTCTGATGATCCTCACAAATTTGCCACAGTGCACAGAGTATTTGGAGCCAGCAATGTAAACAAAATGCTCAAGGTTCTGTTCCAACCATTTCAGAATCATACAATTCCCTCAATCTTGCATGTGTCATTGTCAAATGGTGCTGATTGTCAGCATGAAAATACAAAATTTGAACTTGTTATCATGGTGGCTGTATTGCCTTGATTCTTTATTTTTCTTTTGTTTTCAGACTGTTTATAGATTATATGTTGTGTTGTATCAGTCTGATTAGGCAGATGTAAAGTTCCAATACCATTTTGGTTTCCAGTGGATTAAAAGTCATCCTATCTCATGTTGTTAAATATTGTTTTGACAGGAGCTTCCTGTTCAACACAGAGCTGATGCAGTTAGCAGCATGGTGTATGAAGCAAATGCAAGGATAAGAGATCCTGTGTATGGATGTGTGGGCACTATTTTCTCATTACAGCAACAAGTTTCAGTCTTGCAAACCCAGTTAGCTCTTGCTCAGGCAGAGGCTGTGCAACTGAGAATGCATCAGCCCAATTCTCATGTGTCTGTCTCAAACTTGTTGGGAGGCATGAATGGTGACAGGAGAGATGAGGATCATCAAACCAGTACTTGCCAATCTCTATGGAATTGCACTTAAAAAACACAACAAATCTTGAACATCATTTTCTTTCAATCACAAGGATTGGAACGTTACATTTATGATAGATCTTGTGATTGTCATGAGATGTCAAGATCATATAAATCCTTCGAGAAGAATATTTCTCTACTTTTTTGCATAGATAAAAAGTATAAGGAGTCTACAACTAGCATAAGCTTGGCTTATAGATCTTTAAATATAAGGTTTCTTATTCAAAAAGCCTTGGGTTTTATAGTGTAATGCTTTTTTCTTAAACTCATAAGTTTGCAACCAGGCAACTCTTAATCATTTTGACTATATTATATGTTTCATATCATTGGATCTACTCAGTGACTTCTGTTGAATGAGATTTATCTTGGTCTGTCCATTGCCTGCATCTTAGTAATGTTAAGATTGGAGTTGTTTGTTATTATGATTGCTTATTCTATTAGCCATGGTATATAGAGTACTGTAATTTGTATTCCAGGCAAATGCAAAACACGCTTACTTTTACAGCCATTCTGAATGTTATGTGACCGAATATGCTGTTTATAGGTGCGATGACAGACGAGGTCTACATAAATTTACAAGCAATTAATTTTAATTATTAAGCTTACTCCGATGCTGAGCATTAGAGGGGGATATGCTGGCTGCTTGCTTCTTTCTTTAACTTTTGAAATATAAAAATTAATTTAAAAAGTAGGTTGTTGGATTTGGGCATTAAAATGTGACTATAAATTAAATTGATTTTATAAAATAAACATTTATATAAATTATAAAAGTTTTTTAAAATACATTATATTATAAAAAAATGGAGCTTTAAATATAAAACAACAAAAGTAGAGAGGAAAAAGTTACCAAGCAACAAGAGTTACAGGTTTCATAGTAGGAAGTGGGGTCACGATCTTCTGGTTTTCATATATCCAAGTTACCTTCAGCATTAGAAATGGGTTGCCAACAAGTAAGAGTACTATCATGAACTTGATCCTTAATAGTTTGCACTTCCCCAACAGTTGACTAGTAGTCTTGGGAGGAGAAATAACTAGAGCGAGGCAAGAAAATTTGCCATTATCTGGCCATCTAAGATCTCCTCTACTACAATGTTGGGGGGAAGTTAAATGCTAGTGGGATGACTAAGACCAGTCATGAACACTCGACCACAAGCTTTGCACTACAGAGTACAAGAACCAACACGCCCATGGAAATTTTGATTTCAACCATGTCAATGCAATTTTAAAGGAGATTGGCCCCCACTAGTAGGAGGAGGGGAGGTTAATTGTTCTTTGAAAACCATACAAGGCACATTTCTCCAATTATCAAGAAGTAATTCAAGATGGGCCATAAATGCAATTTTATTGGCTTGCACCTGTATTTACATTAACACATTAGAACATATGAGAATGATCCTACAAATTTTTAATTTCACTTCAATAATAATAATAAATAAGAAAATTTAAATTTCATAAAATAATTTCTTTTCAATTTTATTTAAGGAAACAAATTTCTATCTGCCACTATTAATTAGGGCTACAAGATTCTGCCCACTTTTTATGGGATGTAAAAGTATGTTCAGAGAATCAAAAGCAAAAAATTAGATAACCTAAAAATGTTGGTGAAGAAATGAATGTTAAAAAGGCAATGTATAAAATTTAAAAGAATGCATTTAATTCTAGTTTTCATCGACCAACATCATCAATTCAAATATAGAACAGTGATTTGGCATATATTTCAGCTGCACAAGTCTATAATTGTTTGCTCTATACATAAAGATTACCAGTTCTCTCTTTTCTACTTAATTCTTTATCCTCTACATATTTGTTTGTGTGGGTATATATGTATGATCGAGATTTGAAGAATAAGGAAGGAGCAGAAAGAAAGAACATCATATCACCATGTGTAGCCAGCAAACTGCCGAGGAGGAGGAGTGTAAAAGACTGTGTGTTTGCTCCATATTTTTCTTTTGGTGATCCTTACAAATTGGCCACAGTGCACAGAGTATTCGGAGCTAGTACTGCAAACAAAATGTTCAAGGTTTTGATCCAACCATCTAAGAATCATACAATTCCTTCATTTACTATTGAAGACCTTGCATGTTAATGTTATGAGATTTCTGCAATCCATAATGCTTATCATTTTTTGTTTCTGGATTTTGATTATGTTTGAATTTTTGCATCAACGTTTGGGATCACACTCCATGATCCATCATCAGGATGATAGACTACTGATGATGGATCACGGAGTGTGATCCCAAACGTTGATGGAAAAATTCAAACATAATCAAAATCCAGAAACAGAAAATTGTAAAGATCTTGCATGTGTCATTGTCTAATGGCACTAATTTTGAGCATGAAAAATGAAATTTGAACTTATTACCATGGTGGTTGTATTGCCTTGTGTGAGTACCTTTTTAAATCTGCAAACACTATATCTCAAGCATGGATTAATGACTTACAAATTTATCAAAATACTCCTATGAAATAATGCAAAATGCTTCCTAAACATGATAGCAAATCAAACTAAATTGAAAGCATGAAAGAAAAAAGATACATATCTATTTCATAGTGGATTGGTGTCACATGTGCTAGTGACCCTTTCCCAATCCTTGACCAAAGCTTAGAATAAAAATGCTATGAAGATGGTGGAGATGATAAATGGACAAGATAAGTTCTCAAAGAGAATGACCTTGCATCAAGTTGTGGAGATTGTGAAGGATTTGCTCAATGTTGAAGCCTCTATTTAAAGATTTTCAAAATGCCAAGTGTTGAAGAGGGACCAATGTGGGATCAAAAACAAGCCAATGAATTGAGGACACTTGTCACCATGTGATTGATGGATGTATGTGCAAGATTTGGGAAGAGTGCCCAAGAGGGGGAAATTTTGAATTCAAATTTTGCCATAAATGTTGAGAGGGGGACAAGGAAAAACAGCAATAAATGCCCTGTTTGACTTGTCATGTTGAGGGAAAATGATTGTTTTAATAAATCAATAAAATTGATTTATTGTGCAAGTGGGATGGGATTAGCCTTAGATTAGGCTTAGATTAATTTAATGATGATTATGCTGATTTAATGCTGATTAATTGATTTGACTTTTTGGACTTTGGAAAATGATCTAAGATTTGATTTAAATGGCTTTTTGATTTATTTAATTAAGTGGATGATGCAAGATGAAGGTTGAATGCTAAGATTTATTTGATAAATGAACTTATTTAATGAATGGATGAAAGTGATGAATTTGCCTAATGTAAGAGCTAATTTGACCGAATCTGATCGAATGCATAATGTGAATTTTGCATGTCTACATTTTGCCCCTCTTTGAAGCAATGTACTTGTGCGTTGGTTCGAAGAATAACTACCCTTGATGAAATTTTAAAAATTTCATGGTTACTAGGATACTTGTGGAAAGAAATTACTGCTGGTACATTGCCCCTCGAGGTCGGCGAAAAGATTCGATTTGAGGGTCGATCTCATGATAAAGAGGTTCAAATGGATGGTTATGGATGGCCGATGCAAAGGCAGTTTCAAGATGCTTAGAATAACAAATCTATATTATTCTAAACAAATTAAAATGATGATATGATATGAGATGGATGAGATGGATGATGTGATATCTTTGTGTTATACATGGATGATTTATGATATCGCCCAGACTAACGGATCATATTATGATGATGATATGCATGTGAGATGATATACAAAATCTGATAATTTCCTATTATATGGCCTTAGTATAGATGATATGTGATATGCGGTTTATTGATGGTTTGTGGATGCAGGATGGATGCATGATGGACTATTCATGATGCAATGTTAGCGTGGAAATGAGATGATGACAAAAGGATCCAACAAGTCCATGATTGGTCGAGACTTTATTAGCGATGATGATGATAGATGAAGATAGATGGATGATTTGCTTATCAAGGATTGGGATTTTCAAAGGGTCACTTACTTTATTTTTGATAACACGCCTAAGCACGATGCATCAAGGTATAAAGGACCAGGATGGCGTTGTACTTAGTGTGATGGAATTTGACTCGACAAAAAGATAGGAGTAATCTTGTTCACACTTGACATACGGAAACCTTGCTAGGATGCACTTTAGAAGTCTCAAACATCTCGGACCAAAACACGGAAAGGTATAACCAATCAATGCAATAGTCAACAAGCTATCTGAAACCTCCTCCATACATATCTAACAAAGCAAGTATTCGCCAAGTTATTTTACAAGAGCGTCCAACAAGCACAGCAAACAAAAGATAATGATCGTTGCCCCATTCCTATTTCTCTAAATCCTTCGTTCGGATATCATCGAGAGGTCCTTGGAATACAGTCGCGATAAGATAAATCAAAAGAAAAGATCAAAGTACACAAACAAAATGATATTCTTCATACCTTCTAATGAGGAGGGATGTGTGTTTCAAAGATAGAACCAAACTTATTGCCAAAAGATAATGTCCATTGTTGGAACGGATCCTAGGACATGTTAATGACACGTCGTTTTGTTTACCCAAAGTGGTTGATTTGATAAAAGTGCCCATTGTCGGAACGGATCCTAGGACATGCTTTGTATAAGATGATGATGGTTTGATAAGTTGATTGATAGGCTGTTGATATAAGGTCGACTGACATGTTTGAAAATGATCAAGACTTTTGATTTTGTTTTAAATGTTTTGTTGTTTCGATTTTGATTTTACGATTGAAGATTGATTTTGCTGACTGCTATGATTGTCTCTGTTTGTGTTGCCAAAGGATGGAGATGACGATCAGTTTATTATGGATGATTGATTATTTCGGGTGTATGCGAAACGAGACGGGTGGATTTTTCAAATATTTGGATGTTTTTGACATTTTGAAATGTTTTGAGGCTGTTTTTTGAATGTTTTTGGATTTTCGCGATATTTTGATTTTTGATGTTTTTTGGATTTTGATATTTTTTTGAATGTTTTGGATTTTGATGTCTAGGGGCTGATCGAAGATGAGCCTTGCCTACGTTTAAGCTCAGAGACGACGTAGTTCGGATTTCAATGTTTTTGATGTTTTCTGCTTTTTGAGTGTTTTTTGGATTTTTGATATGTTTTGGATATTTTTGGATTTTTGCATGATTTGGATGTTTTTGGATTTTTTGCATGATTTTGACGATTTGGATATGGATGTGTAATGATATCAGTGCTTTGTTTGGGATTTTGTTTGAAAACCAAGCTAAGGTGGATTGATCAGATCGATGGATTGATGATGATGATAGCATTGTTGAGGATGCACAACAATGCAAAGATTTGATTGATGATGATTTGATGATGATAACATTGTTGAGGATGCACAACAATGCAAGGATTGATTGAACGAGATTGATGAGGATAACATTATTGAGGATGCACAACAATGCAAGGATGGATTGATCAGGATTGATAATGATAACATTATTGAGGATGCACAACAATGCAAGGATGGATTGATCAGGATTGATAATGATAACATTGTCGAGGATACACGACAATGCAAGGATTAAGCAACACAAGGATATCGAGATGATGATTTTTTGATTGGATTTTGATTGATCATGTTTGATGAAGCTTGGTTTCGAACAAAAGATGTTTGGATGATTTGATGTGATGTTTGAAGTGCAGCCTAGATGCGACTGATATCGATTGATGTTTGATGAAAGATGAAGACTGATAAGGAATGTCTTCTCATCAAAATGTGCCATGGGCTAGTGATTCAGATTTTGAATTGCAAATGCTTGACCAATTTGATTTCATGTTTTCCAATGTTCGGATCGCCACATAAGTCGGAGGACATAGACCAAGATTTATTCTCGAAGCAAGATGTACATATCTGCCCCCAATGTCTAGCAATGTATGGAATTGCGATGGATGGATGCTTGGATAGGTGTATGGATGGATGGATATGCTAAGCATGCAAAGTATGCCAAGGATTATCTTGCGATAAGATAAGGTGTTCGGATAACAAGTGCTCATTTGGATAATGCTTCATAGCTCAGATAATGCTGCCTAGGATAGGATCGATGAAGATGACCCATGTCAAGATGTTTACCGTAAGCAAGCATAAAGTGTGCTCCAAAATTTCATCAAAATCAAGATAACTTGGACTATGGATGAATATGGATGAAAATGGATTGGATAAATGGTTCATGGATGCGTGGATATATTATGGATAAGATGGATGGAATGCTCAATTTAATACGGATGGATGAGATGCTTTAATCTGAGCTGGTAGCAACGCGTAGATGCTTCGATTCCACACACATAGCGCTTGTTGCGAGGTTTTCATGCTCGTAGTCTTGCCCAAAGCGCCCGCCCATGCGGTTTTCACTAGAAGGGCGATTTTTTTCTTTCTTGTTTTCAATCCTTTTTCTGATTTTGGATTTTGCTTTTTGATTTTTGTATTTTTTACAGAAAGATTCATCTTGAACCACGGTGGTGTTGATGGCGTAGATATTGTCATGGCGTTGCCATCGATATCTTGCCTCAAGGAGCTGCTTTGCTAAGATCGTGCCAGATATAAATTTTTGGGATTCTCGATCTGCTTAGTTTTATACGAGTTGACTTTGTCTTTATGCCAGCACATCGCTTACGATAGATTGCCTTTTGAATCCTTATGATGAAGAAGAGTTGTTTATACAATACGGTCAATGTAAGAATTGGATATTATGCGTGGTAGCATGGATGGGAATTACATTTTAGGGATAGGTGATGGATTGGTTGACAATTTGGAACCTTTGACTCTCCAAACTTGGGAAGATGAGCAATGATGGATGGATACGGAAGTGTGCGTGGAATTAGGACCAACTGCTTGATATACTTTGTATGTCACTTGAAAAGCCTGCTTTTGATTTTGCGGACATTTTTGATGGATACCTTTCCCTCTTTTAGTTTGCCCCACAGTTTCTTTGACTGATGGAGTTTGATAGGGATGATCTTTCTTTGTATTTTTTGGTATCCATTTGTACTTGATTTGTCCATTATGCTTCTCAGCTTCTTTTGATTTGATAATGTTCTTCGTACTTTGATTCAGATATTCCTTTTGATGTTGGTCCCAATTCATGGATGGGGTGATGGGTGGATGAAGATTCGTGACATGACTGGTTGTAGTATTGACATCGGTTTCATCATAAGGATTCTTCATGCCTCTTATGTTGATGTTTTCTTGAGACGAAGTTGCCCCCAGTATGGTGATAGTATCACCTTTATTCATTGATTCTTCCTGTTCTGAGATGTCTTGCTCAGTAAACATGCTCTGACAAATGACCACCGTAGGTGATGTTATTTCAATTGGATGCTCTGCTGACTCTGAAATATCTTGTTCTACCTGTTTTGCTTCCTTGAGTGGATAATGTTTGATATCTTTATTCATGACGTCCTCAATCTGACTTTGGGACACATTTGATCTTGATGTTGACCACTCTGTTTGATTATAGGAATTAGTAATCTGCTCTTTTTGTGTAGCAAGATCTTGTTCTAGATGAAGATCATCTACGTGTCCATCCATAGAAAGCATCTCATGGGTAGATGGAGGAGTATGCGCTACATCGATATGATCATTTTGCATGGATAGGAGAGTGTTCATTAGATTATTGTAGTATCTTGGAGATACAAATTCTTGATCTTGATTAATTTCGGAGTTGCTTTCGACATGCTTTGGATCAAGCTCTTGACATGGGTCAGTTTCAAAAAATGGTGCTTGGATATCTTCATTGGACATGGTAAGTGGTTCAACATCCTCAAGTGTCGAGTTTAGGGTTCCTTTAGTATCTGTAACCATGCAGTCAAAGGGGATCAACATGTTTTGAAAAGGACCATTGCTAGACTTTGGTGAAAGATTTTGATCATGCTTTGGAATAAATTCTTGAGATATGTCCTCTAACTCGTAAGGCGATGTAGAGACATTTTCAACATGATCATAGGTAAACTGATTGTGCATTATGTCAATTGGATCAAATAGTCCTAACACTCCTTGAAAGAGATCACTAAAGAGTGGCTCTTGATGTATGGTGAGTTGATCATCGGATTGTGTAGATACATCCTCAATGTGCTCCTCGATGGAGAGGTTTTGATCATTGTCTTCGACAATTGCGATGGAGAGATTGTGAATGTCTTCGACCATAGCATCAAGTGATGTTGATATTTCTTGAATTGGCTCATTGTCGAGTTTTGGTGGATTTTGATCGTGATTCAAAAGTGACTCTTGACATTTGTCGATTTGATCATTGGATGAAGTAAACGTGTGCTCAGTGATGGATTGATCTTGATCCTTG